>JAJMCI010000045.1:0-75478 GCA_030565705.1 Metschnikowia baotianmanensis
ATAAGAATTGTGCTGAGTGTCATAATCTTTTATGGTGATGGAGGATGCTAGTTAATGAAAGAATCAAAGGCCCGGCCTAATCTGACGGGCGAGACTCGCGCATGCAGTGAGCATCGACAGGATGCGGTTACGAGGCCCGGGAATAGTTACTAAAGAAAGAGGGGACCCAAATGTCGCGAAGAAATGCTTCAAGCCATGGCTAGCTTTGTGAGATGCTCTCAAAATTCACTACTGGCTTTGAATATTAATCTGCTTTCATTTATTGTGTTACGAGTATGATAATTTATGCATGTTACGTGGATGCGTCTCCAGAAGGCCCATAGATAAATGTACATTGAATTCTGAAATACGTTTGAAAACATTAAAGAAAGTCTGATGATCCTGTTGGAAAACGTTTCTTACTTTTCGGATACCTCGGCTGCTTAAGATTTCGAAAACTCCGAAGAAGGTGACGGAACCCAGGAGGTTTATTTCGCAACTCATACTTGGCCACCCAGTAGTGCACACGAGAATCTATATCTTTCCAACACGAATAAAGTGAAGTTACAGCAATTTGGAAAAAATCTAGTTCCCAAATATCATAAACTCTTTCGATTCGAAAAACATCCTCTTTGATGTGGGTACATTTTAAGCGCGATTCGGTGACATGAAAATTTGTGGACCGCACTTTCAGGTTACGTACTTCAAGAATTGTGTTTTCGCATTCATTCTTAAACGCCCCATACTAATCTACATGCTCACAGTATCACGCACTCTACCGCCTAATACATAACTACGCCGTACAACTTGCTCTCCACCTTTCGTCTGAACCAGGAAATAGCTTTCAATTGTAAAGCACGTCTATTCTCTTTTCAGACCGTGCCTACTGATCGAATTACAAATATACAAAATCTCTGCTTAACACCTCAACATGCCACCTAAGTCAGAGTGCCCGGTGCACATCAGTCTACGATCGGATGGCCATTCTCGTGTCAAGGGCAGCCCCGGCGTTCCGAACTCAATTGTATGTATACATCCAGAAAACATTTTGAACCGCTTTCCGCCTTTATGTTTCTCTTTCCCCACATTATTTGAACCTCATTCTAACACATTATAGCCTCGAATACAAACGACCATCGAGATTCGACCCACTAAATCGCCCACTTTCGACTGCCGATCTGTCTCCGTTGAACTTGTCACCACACAGAAGGTCGTGATGCCTTCAGCGCTTACTTCGAGCGAAACTGTTAAGCAAACACGCGTTTTCTCTGATCCTCTGGCCTACGCGCCCCCAGTAGGGGAGTTCTCCCAGCCCATGTTGGCTCTAGACGTGCCGCTCCTAATTCCGCTCGACCGAGACATCGTGCCGAGCGGCTACTTTGAATCATGGGGCGCGTCGACCGTGCACACGCTCGTAGTGCGTGTGTGTGTCGGCAATTCGGTCGCCAACGAGCAAAACTTCCAGCGCGAGTTCCCCATCCCCGTGAAAACGTACGACACGCTTCCTTTGTACCGCCAATTCAACGAGCCTGTGTGTGAGGCGCAGGTTTCCGGCGATAATCAGGTTTTGGTAGACGTGACGCTCCCTACTTCGGCCGTGGGCCCGCAGGATATGATCAATGTAAGCGTGCGCACAGCCGCCAATCACTTGTACCACAAGCGCAGCAAGAAGCTTCAGCTCCGGCTGGTCACGCTCCAATTGAAGGAGATATTCGAGGGGTACGATGGCGGACTCCCTGCACGCAAGGAACTGAAACTCTTTTCCGAAACAAGGACCCATGACAGTATGCTCTCTACTGAGGGCGTGGAAGACAAGTTTTCGCTTGTATTTCCCCACGAGAACGAGATTCTTGGCTTGCTTTGTAGCCTGCCGAGACAAAGCATCCACAAAAATACAGTCACCCGCACTACGGCGTCATTCAACAAGAATAAGAACATGCCCAAGTTGGCCGAGGGAGTGCCCCTTAGTCACGTGCAAGGCTTCACCACTCTCGGCAAGTTATATGCGCTTCGCTACGAAATCACGCTTAAAGTCAAACTCGCACATGGGAAAGATCTCGTATGCTCCATTCCGCTCACTGTTTCCCCCTACAATAGAGCCAGCAGTTCGTATCTCATGCTGTGGATCATGGGCGAGTGCCAGACGGCACGTGACATGTTTGGCAAGGATACCGTTGCCGAGCTAGTCAGTTGCCGCCGCTTTGACGACATGTACCGACTTACTCGCCGTTTCTGTGACCCGCCGGCGGTGTACTCGTATAATCCTTCTGACTGGGTCGAGTTGGGGTACAATCCCGACGCGTTCTACAGCCCTCGTAGTGAGAGGCGATTTGTTACGGAAATTGATTAAATGTCAGGAAGGTGAAATCAAAATGAAGTAAATTCAGAATGCAAATCTTCGGGGAAAAATTAAACGCAGACTTTCTTCCGGTGAACTTACTAAAAATGAACGAAAATGCAAGAGTTCAGGGCATCGGTTACAATGATGTGACGATAGTATTCACAGAATTTGCACATTGTTTCCCATTAATTGAGTCTGATGAATTAAATACACAAGAAGAAATGTTTCCGGGAATTGATTTTTTTATTGCCTTTTTTGAAACGCTTACACCCCTTTTCACACATTTCCTCTTCTTTTACTTCGAAGATTTTCGCGCCCCACATTTCGCACCCGTTCCACAATACACTGTCCAGTTTACAGCCGCACTTCTAACGTGAGAGCGCGATCACTAAGCACCGGATTGAACTCTGGTATTTTACAATCACCTAAACAACAGCCAGAGCCAAAATATTAGGAGTCTCAGTAGAAGCCTTACCCTATTTATTTTCAAAAGTTATATTTACAGTACATACTATGTCTGCGCCGCCGGCATACGCTCCGACAACAACCACATCATATACTCTAGCAAGTGAAGAGGGCAACGCTCAACACTATAACGAGATATCCCGTTCCTCGTTTGTTCCGACATCCGTCCATAAAGCAGTATACGATTCTCTTTGTGAGCTCTATTCGATTCTCACGGTCACGGAAACCGTGGAAAATGCGTTCGTAAAGGATTTCATCACTGACAAAGAAAAGTACACAGCGACGACCATACGGCTTGTGAACCAGTGTCAGATCCTTTTGGATAGCTTCCATGCAACCCCCACACACGGCCAAATTCTACAAGGTATTCTCCCTGGACTAGCCGCTGATCATAGCAACTTGCTACGCGAGTTGGCGGCCAAATTCAACCTTCACGCACCGTTGGCGATAGAAAGACTCACAAAGAAGGTACCGGCGACTATTGAACACCTCCACAAACAAGTCGAACATGCGGACGCGGCGGTCAAGTCAGCGGAATCCGGAACCCTGCCGGGCCAGCCGCAGTCTGGATCACAGAAGCTGTCAACTGCTAGTGCTAGGCTAGTGGCAGAGGCCACAGGAAACTTTATCACTCTCATGGACGCACTCAAATTAAACTACAACACGAAATCGCAGCTATACCCGCTTCTAAGCAACTTAGTAATAAGTCTCAACGAGTTGGTCACTCGTGAAAACAGCCAAGCGGTGGCGCTCGAGTTTCCGGGTAAACTGAAGTTGGTCAGCTGGCTCATCAAACTCAACAATCTCTCGGAAAGCGACACGTTATCCAGTGAAGATTCGGAGCATTTTCTCATGGACTTAGACACTTCTTACCGTGGATTTTATGACTCATTGGAGTGATGCTCTCGTTTTTTAGAGATTGAACAAGATCATACGTAGCTAAGTGAACGAAATTGGGCCGGAACCGTACGAAATCGAAAATGAATCGCTTAATCACATAATAGCTATAATTGGTGTTGCTCGAAAATAATCTGATTAAACTACACTCATTTATGTTTCACATGTTCGAAATTAAAGACTATTTTTTCTTATACCACGCGCTTCTGTTCTTAGTTATCTTCGTCCTTGAAGGACTTTATAAGAGGACAATGCTGATGAACAAAGAGTTTTGCTCGAACACAAAACAAACACCGGGAAGATTTGGATATTTGGTAGTTATGGAGAAGGTTTTAGCCCTCGAGATCTTTCCACATCTTTTGTAATGCATAAACGAAAACAATCTCTCTAGCAAACCCTTCATCATTTACGAAGTAGTTGTTTAAACGATTGACTCGATCTGCTCCGCGTAGCTCAACACATTCTTCATCATGGCCGCGTTGTCGGAGATCAGGTTGTTCTTCTCGCCGTTGTCGAAGTACACAGTACCGTTCTTGATTACCCAGTTCGTCACGTCGAGCTCGTCTCTCAAAGCCGCTTCAAACAGCGAGTCGGACTGCTCTTGCGGGAAGTACAATAGCGTCTTGCAGTTTGTGACTGGGATCGAGTCGCTGGTCTTTTCAAGCGAGCGGGCAATCTCAACACGTAAGGTGTTGCGCAAGCTGTTGGTAAAGTGTCTGTATTCTTGACAAGGCAACGCGGCGTCGTCCTGCAACAGTTTCCAGATCTTAATATAGTTGCCCTCCATCAAGTTGCGCTCCAAGTCGATCGGGTATTGCAAGTACTGGTCCTTCTCCACGTCGATAAGTGGCGAGCTGTAAATCAGTTCCAACTCTACGTGGTATTTCGAGATTTGGCCCTGCGAAAGCAAGTAGATCAAATAAAGTGAAGTAATTTTAGTCGAATCTGTGTTGACCTCGTGATGCGCATGCAATTTGGAAGAGCCGTAGAATGGTCTCAAGGAGGCAAAGTAATTTTCAAAGCCCAGGTACTCGGCGGCTAAAAGCAGCAGCAACGCGCCGATCTCCAAAATCCGCTCTGCAATCTTAAGGTCGTTCAACTGTTCGGTGCTAGCCGTGTTTGTCAGCACAGGCACGAGCAAGTTGTGCTTGATCAACTCGATCTTGATGGGGGGAAGTAATTTCTGGCATTTCTCGTAGTTAGCCGCATCAAACAGCGCATACAATTCCTCGGCGAGCTTGGGAAGTGCCATTGTTTGTAGTTGGTTCTAAATGAAAAAGGTAGAAGTTTTCAAATTTAAGTCCTCTTGCAATGAAAGAGGGTAATATGTGGGGCTTTTGTATGGGGTTGAAATGACGGATAGACGACTTCTATAAGTGTGGATCGTTAGCGCGAGGTTCTGGTGGCGGGTATCGTGCGCGGACCAATACACCAGCGGCCGAATGGGTGCGAAATTTGATGTATCCCTGAAAGACACATATAGGTTTGTGTGATTTTCTGAAAAAATTAGCAGTAGATCTCTTCTTGAATTATCTTCAAATGTTAAAAGATTGGTTCAGCTAGAGTGAGTCTTTGCTATTTCACTTTTCTATTCAATGATGCAAATGACAGAGGCTAGCCTCTTCTCCGAAAAAGACATGATAACGATTTGCGAATATCAATCAAGACAAAAGAGTCCCATGTACTTGTATGACTTTCAAAGAAGAGATTATTTTCTTTTTGCTCTTGTATCAAACGAGGCAAGTTTCCTGATTTTGTTCCTAGTGGTATTATTTGGAGCAGAATGCAATCAAAATACCAAGTATAGCTGGATTTTCTGCAGAGTTTCAAGGCAACTCAAAACTTATTAATAGTTTTCGAGAGTGATAACTAATAGCCGGTTCTAGTTCTTTGAAGCAAAAGTGGGCCTTTATTGGTGGGTGCTACGTCCGCTCATGGCGGTTAGTGTGGCTTCTGTGACCAGTTTCCTTTGATGTCCTAAAACAATGTTCGACATAGATCCAAAGGAAGCTGCCTACTTTCAATTCTACCACAGAATTTAGAATTGAAGGGATTGAAATTCGGCCAAAACAATGGTTTTCAAGTGGGCATGTGTGCATACGCTGAAAGGGAAATTGGTGCAGAATATTATTTTCAATATCCCTATTCTGAGGGCCTCGCAAGGATCTGAACTGACAGGAACAATTAGTCATGTGACCCTCTACAAACAAAATTGACAAATTGCTTTAAAAATAAGACGGGAAATGGTAAGACTTTCGAGGTAAAAAAATTACCCGAACCACAGATATATTGCTCTATACCCTTATCTGTTTTTTTAGGGATGGATCTACGATTCAATGGGAGAGCACACCCGCCTCCGATATCGTAATTAGCTGTCTTGAGCGTTTCCTTTCGTTGAGTCATCTGGGCCATTCCGAGGGTACGAGAACGCCCCCCGGTTCTGCGGGTATGCGTAAGCGAGGCTTCACCCAGTACTTAAGTTTCCAGTTCTTAGGAAAGGTGAGTAACCGCGCACGAGATCCGAGGGTGAAAAAAGTTGGAAGGAACATCGCCATATTTATAACGGCCGCTTCGCTTCTTTTCTTTTCTAGCCCAACAAACAACAGAAAATGTGTGGAATTTACGCTGCCTTTAGGCAACCAAACGTCGAGTCTTTCAAGAGCAAGGCTCTCCAAAACACCAAGAGAATCAGACACAGAGGCCCCGATTGGTCGGGTAACCTTGTTGCCAACGACACCATCTTGTGCCACGAGAGATTGGCCATTGTTGGCTTGGACTCCGGCGCCCAGCCTATCGTCTCGCCAGACGAGAGATACTCCTTGGCTGTTAACGGAGAGATCTACAACCACATCCAGTTGAGAGATGAGTTGTCCGACTACAAGTACAAGTCGTTGTCTGACTGTGAGCCAATCATCCCCTTGGTTGAGAAATACGGAATCGATGCCGCAAAGCACTTGGACGGTATGTTCGCCTTTGTCTTGTACGACAAGAAGGAGGACAGAATCATTGCTGCCAGAGACCCTATCGGAGTTGTGACCTTGTACATGGGTAAGTCTTCCAAGTCTCCAAACACCCGCTACTTCGCCTCCGAGTTGAAGTGTCTCATCGATGAGTGTGACGAGATCTTCGCCTTCCCTCCAGGTCACGTTTACGACTCCAACACTGACGAGATCACCCGCTACTTCACACCTACGTGGTGGGATGGCCAGAAGGTTCCTGAGGAGCGTGTTGACTACAAGAAGATCAGAGAGTCCTTGGAGATGGCTGTCAGAAAGAGATTGATGGCCGAGGTTCCATACGGTGTGCTTTTGTCCGGTGGGTTGGACTCCTCGTTGATCGCCTCGATTGCCGCCAGAGAAACCCAGAAGGCCACTGATGCCTCTCCTCAAGACGGAATCGACGCCAACAAGGAGTTGTCCGGTGTCGATGCCTCGGGCTCCTTGCACACCTCGAGTTTCGCTCGTTTGCACTCCTTCGCCATTGGTTTGCCCGGTGCTCCTGACTTGATTGCCGCTGAAAAGGTCGCGCATTTCATTGGTCTGATCCACCACTCGCACACCTTCACCTTGGAGGAGGGTTTGGACGCCTTGAACGACGTCATCTACCACTTGGAGACCTACGACGTCACCACGATCAGAGCCTCTACCCCTATGTACTTGTTGTCGAGAAAGATCAAGGCTCAGGGTGTCAAGATGGTGTTGTCTGGTGAGGGATCCGACGAGATTTTCGGTGGTTACTTGTACTTTGCCAACGCTCCTTCTGCGGCCGAGTTCCACGAGGAGTGTGTCAAGAGAGTCAAGAACTTGCACTACGCCGACTGCTTGAGAGCCAACAAGTCCACCTTGGCCTGGGGTTTGGAGGCCCGTGTGCCTTTCTTGGACAAAGAGTTCTTGGAGATCTGCATGAACATCAACCCAGAGGACAAGCTCATAAAACAAGCCGAGGGCAAGATCGAGAAGTACGCCTTGAGAAAGGCCTTCGACACCAGCGACGAGCCTGATGTCAAGCCTTACTTGCCAGAAGAGATCTTGTGGAGACAAAAGGAGCAGTTCTCTGACGGTGTTGGATACTCGTGGATCGACGGCTTGAAGGACGCTGCGGAGGCCGCCGTCTCTGACGAGGAGTTTGCCAACCCTAAGGCCGAATGGGGAGACGACATTCCTCAGACCAAGGAGGCTTACTGGTACAGATGCAAGTTCGACGAGGTGTTTGGTGGCTCCAAGGCCGCTGCCTCGACGGTCATGAGATGGGTTCCTAAGGCCGAGTGGGGCTGCCACGCTGACCCTTCGGGCAGATACGCCACCACGCATGACCACAAGGTCGAAAACTAAACATGTGCACGGTTTATTGGGCATTTAATATTTTCACATTGGACTTTTAGTAATATACGGAATATTCTTGAATCTGTTCATATCACCGTAGGTTTTCCAGATTGGGTGGGCGATATTGCAAGTTTTATTTTGGCAGTGGTGTCACAATGAGGCGAGTACTTTTTCTATTAATGAGGTATATATAGGTCACCGTCGCTCTGCCTCGCCAAAGACACTAACTCCAATCAGCCAGCCCCAGGCCAACTGTGGATCTTCAAGGCCAAGACAATGGAAAATACATGCTTCTTTACCCTGAAGAACACTTAAAGGTCGCTTTTCTGGAGCCAAAGCTCAATACTCTCAAGATCTCTTTGAACCCACGAGGCGTTAATGTGTATCTGGTCCAACACCTGGCCGAGGGCTCTTTCGAAACCGTGAACATCCTTATCGGCAAAAAAGTCTTTCACCTCTATCTCAACTGCGTACGACTGGTAATGGCACAACGTCATTTTGATGAATCGGTCTAAAACTACCATGTTTGTGGACATCAACTCGTAGATCTTACCGTAGTTGTCCTTGAAGAACTGCCATAACAAGTCACGCGTTTTTGTGTTCTTTGCCAAAGATGCCGCAAGGAAATGGGCATCCATGGTAGGAATCACGGACTCGTCAATCAAAAAAGACATCACTTTGCGTGCTACGCCGAGATCCGAGGTGCAGCCCAATGCGCTCAATGCAACCTCTCTAGAATCCAAGGACACTGGATGCGTGACCTGTTTCATGATAAATTCAAAGACTTCATCGCTCACGTTATCCGAGGAAAGAACAGAGCGCAACACGAATGTTCTCATCGAAGAGTCGATGGTACCTTCCAGATTCCATTTGTTGAACACATTGGTCGCGAGTTCCTTTAATTCAGGAATGTCGAGTGTGGCAGCGTTGTTCAAGATTAAGGTTCTCAATTTTAAGCTGGAATAGTCATCCAAGTTCACGTCCTCACTGGCAAACCTCTTGGCTAATTTAATGTAGATTTGTCTGCAGAAAGCAGAGATTCTCTGATCAGTTTCGGCATTAATTCCGCCAAACGCAAGAGAAAATGCCGAAATCCTGTTAGCTAGCTCGTGCCAGGTAGCATACACAGCCCCCACATGATCGTTATCCAAAAGAATGTGTTTGGCCAAGTCCAAAAACGTCGAGGTCGAAGTATGCTCATCGCCCGAAACAGCAATAGAAGCCACATCGGCAATGACGCCAATCTTATCTTTGGTGGTGAGCTCGCTGAAATGCGCAAGCACATACTTTTGAAGAAACTCAGGGTTGTAGTTTACGCGAAGAGGCGAACTCGTGTCCTTGTTCAACTTAAAAAGCCTGGAGATGTTGGCATCGAGAACCACCGACTTTTCACTGAAGGAGTCGGTGGATATACTAGGAGTGTCTTCCACCACTGACAAAGGCACCCACCACTTTGTCTTGTCTTCCTCGGGCTTGACGTCACCTCCATTGAGAAACCGCAGCTGGCTCAAAATAAGGCTACCTTCCGAAGATTCAGAAACGCCGATGACAGGAAATCCGATTTTCGAGATCCACGCATTCATCATCGTAGAGACGTCCTTTCCACAGACCTCGGAGACCGCTCGCCAAAGATCTTCAGATGTGGCGTTACCGAATTTGTTTTCGTTCAAGTAATTTCCCACTCCCTTCAAAAACACGTCTGTTCCCAAATTAGTTGAGAGCATGAGGATCGTGGACGCGCCCTTCAAATACGAAATCGCATCGAAGAGCTGGTCGATATCCAAAGCATCCATGACGGCCACTTTCACTGGATGCGAGCTTCTAAGCCCGTCCAACCGAAGAGCCTCCTGTAAAGAAGTCAGCACAAACTCGGCAAAAATGTCCCATTCGGGGAATAAGCAGTCGACCGCGTAGAACCCGACCCAGGTCGCAAAACCCTCGTTGAGCCAGAGCTCATCCCACCACTGCATGGTGACGAGGTTGCCGAACCATTGGTGGGCGATTTCGTGTGCCACCACGTACGCGACCTTTTGCTTGTACGAGGGGTCCAGGTTAGCCGCCGAGTACAAAAGCGCTGTTGACCTGTATGTGATGAGCCCCCAGTTCTCCATAGCGTTGTGGGAAAAGGCGTGCACGGCTAAAAGATCCAATTTTGGCAATGGATACTGGACGCCAAAGACGCGGCTAAAGAGATCGACAATCTTGGGGGCGGTCTCCAGGGCAAGCTGGGCGTCTTCAATGTACCCTTTCGTTGTATAGATTCTGACAGGCAAAGGCTTGTCGCCGACGTACATGTCCTGCGTGAAGGACTCGATGTACTCGAACTCGCCAATCGCCCAAGCCAAAAGATAGGTCGACATCACGGGCGTCTTCTCGAAGGAGACACGTTTGTGCCCAGTGTCTACACGTGTCTCTGCCTCCACGGGTGTGTTTCCCAAAACAGTGTTGTCATTTGTAGTGGTCACGTGCACACAGAACGTCGCCTTGAGCGCCGGCTCGTCGAAACATGGGAACGCTCTGCGGGCGTCTGTCGCCTCGAACTGGGTTGAAAGCATGTATTTTGTCTCGCCGTTTTCGACATAGGATGACCGGTAGAACCCGGCCATGTTAGTCTGGATTCTGCCGAGAAACGATACTTCAACTGATACGCGGTCCGCCACACTAGCGAACTCGGTATCGAAACTCACCACAAAGTACTCCTTCTTCTCATTCTGCTCGGTGATGGAGCCCTTAAACTTCTCGTTTTTATACGTGGCCCATACTTCGCCTATTTGGAGGTCCCGGTAGTGCAAGTGTACCTCATTTGTCTTGCGCTGGACGGCAAGGTCAATAGTCACTTTGCCCTTGTAAGCGTGCTCGGTAATGTCGAAAACCGACACATCATAGTGCACGGGTTTGAGCGTACTGGGCAATGCCTCGTAGTAAGGTTCTTGTTCTTGAGAGGAACACATTACTAGTACAGAAAAGGGGATGGAAGAGGAATACTAGAAGCAAGAGGAAAGAAAGAGAACGAAAGTATGTGGTTAGTAGCCCACCAGCGATGATGTCTGGGTGTCGCAGCCGGCATGTAGTTCAAGGTTGGGACTCGAGTTAGAAAGTGGACAATATTTTTTGACCAGGTGAAGTCGGAAAAATTCTCTTTTCATCTTGTTCATTCAAAGTTGCTCCAAAAGCTGTTATTGGCTTTCTTCGTTACCGTGTTGGGAGAAGTTTCCGTGTGGATGCGGGTGCTTTGAGGATGCTTATTGGCCATCGAGAGGCTGCAAAAAACATGCATGCCTCGTACAACTTCGATAACTTACGACATGATCTGAAGATTTTGACGGTGGTCGAACTAGTGGGATGAAGCAAAGATGGAGTTGGGAGTATAACATTGGAAAACAGTAGCTACATTGCTGGTTTTGCTGCCTCGCATAATAGCCATGCTCTTGAAATCAAAATGTCTAGGCATTTTGAAGAAATTGGCCCCAAGAAGAAAACTATCGGCTCAAAATAAGTCAATGATGTCTTTGGATGTTCTTAGCTAGATCAGAATTTGCGAAATAATTCAACAATAAGACTAGTTGGGTTTTGAATGTGGAAAGAATGTTGAAAGTATCGCACTAGAGTCATAAACAGCAAACTGTCAATTTTCGAGACACGGGACAGAAATCATTCTCTCCACGAAAATACTTAAGACATTTCTTCCAAGCCGAAAAGACAGGTCTAATAACCCAGTTTTTCTTCCATATGAGAAGTCAATACTCGGAGGGTGTCCTTGACTTGCCGGAGATAAATTCCAATGGTTAGTTGAAGTTTGGCGTATATTCTGATGTTCTATTAGGAAATCAGTCACGCAATGCCGAGGTAATCTTTAGAATATCACGAGCCTGGAAAAAAAATTGATTGACAGCCGAGAGAGATTATTGACGAAATACCAAACACTTGAAATACAACTGTCTTTCAACACAGCATGATAAGTCTCACCATATTTTTCAAATAATCACTCATTGGCTCAATCACCAGGAATAGTAAGATCACCTAATTCCATAAGCCAAGATATCTCATCCAGTTGCTCTACAATGTAAGAAGCCAAGAACTCAAGTACGCCCCTGGCTTCCTGGAGGTATCTCGAAAATACCATGATCATCTCCTGTGGAAGACTTTTGGAGGCAGCAGTCTCCCTGAACAAGTCACAATAATATCTAAGCATGCGTATTTGATGTATCACTTTCTTCTCATACCTATTCTCGTGATACTTGGGCCGGCCCTGGGTATCGAATCGTAGAAATAGCCCGATGTACATTCGGATGGAATTTCTGGTAATTGCTTGTGGCAAGGTGCTGGCATCGTATTGCCTCAAGAATTCTGTGGCTTCTGTCATCACCTTAAATAAATTACTTGCGAAGGTGATCGTGTTGGTAAAGCGCTCAGAAGTGGGGGTCACATTCTGTTTACTTAAAGCTTCCGAAAGCTCTTCTTCGATGTTTTGAAGCTGAGACTCAAAGTTAACATTATCAAAATGATTCCAATATAGAAAATGCTGCAAACTCAAAACAAGCCACTCGGCCCGATCTTGGAATTCCTTTTCTTTTGAGTTTTGTGAATGAGAGTCTTGCTGCTTTTTGGGTGTAATTTTTGGGGGACTTTCTGTGATCTTTTTAATCCTGGAACTTAGCGGTTGCAATTGTATGATTGCCGCAAAAGCTATCGAATAAATAGTGACCACCGCAACTACAAGAGATGCTATGAGTCTCATGAAGTTTAGAAAGGGATTAATTTTGTATCTATTGAAGTTCTGATCAGAATTACGCTTTCTTTTATAAATAAACGGCCCCCCGGAAAGACTCGTGACTTGCTGCAGCGCAGAGATGTATTTTGTCAATGAAGTTTGTTTGGAAGCAACAATTATTGCATGACAAGAGATTTCAAGATTCCCGTTTTGAAACGTGTCCGCCTGTTAATAAGGACCAAAATTCTAAGCACATGCGGTTTGAACTCTGCTTAGTTCAGTTCCAAGAAGCTCACACTACTTGAATCTGCCTTTTTCCGATCAAAGACATGAAATCAATTTCGACAAGATTCACCTCGACAAAGTATTCACATCAGAAGACGAATTCATGTAAAAGGTTTGCTACCATAGTAAACCTCGTTTTTTTTTTAATCTCCTAGTACAAATGGTTTACACTAAAATCAACCAATTGAACTACACGCAATATCATGCAGTCTCTATTCAGCCATCAATTAAAGTTATGTAGCATGGTCTGTAAATATACTGTTACATGTGCCGTGGCTATTGGAGTGTCTATTCTCTGCTTCCCTCCTCTCGTGAGCTCCTTATTTCTTTTGCACCTTTCCCTTCTTTCCCTTTCTGCCCCTGTTCGAGTTTTTACCCTTGTTGGCCTTTCTCTTCTGGTCTCTTCTAAATTCCCTCGTGGCCAATTCGCTGTTCACATCCTTGCTCAAAGCACCGATTTCTTTGGCCAAAGCCGTGCTGGGATCCACGCCAAACTTCTCCACACGGGCCAAGTCCTTCTTGGCAGCTAACGCGCCGGCCTCGTCGCCAAATTTTGTAGCTCTCTGAATCTTCTTTGTCAACAAGTCGACCGCCAATGCCTTTCTCTCCTCTGGGGTCAAGACCTTCTTCTCTGGTTTCTCCTCCTCTGTGCCATTGGCAGCTGGAGCATCCGCCTCAGTAGACTTCTCATCCACAGCAGCTTCAGTAGTGGTGGTAGCGTCTGACTCTTCTGGCGATTGTTCCTGGAGTTCGCCGGTGGTTTCAGCACTGGGCTCAGCTTGGTCGGCGGTTGTGGAAACCTCGTCCAAACGCGCGATCAAATCGGCCTTTTTGCCGTCCGTGGGCAAGTTTTTCTCCTTCAATACATCTTTAAGTTGGGCAACTGTAAGCGAGGCGTATTGAGACATCTTGAATATTAGCAGTGTTGTGGGGGAGAATATTCGTGTTGTTGGAACTTTGATGTTAGCGGACGTCATTTTGGAAGATTATGACGATGCGAGTGTATGCAGGAATTTTGGCCCCGCTTTGCGGAATTGCCGGGCCTTCCCCTTTGTGGACTCGTGAATTAAGCTTAAAGGAGAATAGAAACTATCATAGATATTCTTACCTGATACGTGTTGTGGGTCCATTGGATATTGAGTTTACTGTTTTTGTTTACAATTTTATTAATTGATTATCCGAAACCGGCGCACTCCGATGTTGCTGCATGCGAAGTGCGGAATTCTAGCGGAGGTCGGAGCGGCTGCACTGAGAAAGAAACGGTCATATTAGTAGTTAGGTTAAAGAATGAAGCCGTCAAGTCTCAGGAAGTCAATGTAGATTCCATAGTTGAACTTTTCGATGACTATTTTGTATTCCACTTTCTCAAATCCAGCCTCGGAACAGCAGTGGCAGTGCATGTACTGATTTCACGTTGTTAACCATTGTAGATCAATCTCAATATCTCCAGTCCGTTCTACTTAGGTGTCAAAATACAGCTCATTATGTGGACTTGAATAGATCCTACTCAGATTTCAAGTTAAAAGGATTCTTCACGACTTTGACTATGACTCTGCTCCCACGTGGCAGTATGCTAGAAGTAAGGTTAACCAGATCAGTCCGGGCGTGATCGAGATTTAACTGCCCACAAAATAGAATCATTCACTCTTTTAAGCCAAGTTCTCGAACGAATTGGGCAGATTTGGAGCAACGGTGGGGCTGTAGTAAGTAGACTCTATGCTCAACTCGAAACTGTAAACTTAGAGTTAGCAGGCTTCTTCAGGATTTCAGGATATCGAATCTCCTGAGCCTCAGATAATAGAGCCAGTTTATCGAGCCTATCGAGTTATTGTTCTTTAGCGTCTGAATCTCTTCCTCAAACCTCTCCAGTAAGTAGACGCCGCCCACTGAGGCTATGGCATTTCTGTATAGAGATATCCAAGTAGAACAAAAAAGACGTACAGCAACGAGATCCCCTGCCAGTTTCCTGATCACATCCGAAGCACGAACACAAGAATCATGCCCCATGACCACTCTTAGTCGTATAGATTTATATTCTCATTCCTTACATCATGACAAGCAGCAAAGGCAGGGACCCGTCTGCTACAACTGCTTGAAGTCAATGGCTAAGATCATTGCCATCAGCAGCACCGCCATCAATAGCACCGCCACAATGAAAAACCGGGTGGCGGGAAACTCGTTGTGTCGGAGTGCTCGCTGCACAGACACGTACCTCGAGTACCCAATGAATACCGTAGCTAGAGCAAACACGCCCACGAGGATCCCAAACGGTTTCCCCACTTTTCGAAGACTGTCCACGTCATGCAGCGCGCCCATGTCATACGAAACACCCTTGTAAACTACATTGTGAGCTCGCATCTGTATCGAGTATAATTGGACAAATGCCACGCCTAGTGTCATCATCACTAGTGCTGTTCTCGTCCATGCCAAGTACGTGCGTTCATTGGCCAAGTGGTCCCTAGCGACCAGGCCCTTGTTCTGTAGTATAAGCGAATTTCGGTGAAAAAACTTCGCCGCCCAGTGATGAGGGTATGAAGATCGATGTGGCGTTTGAGTTTCCTCTGAGATCTGGGAGTTTTGTGAGATCTGAGAACACACCGGATTCTGTGAAATCTGCGTGGATGTATGTTCTGTCTGTATATTCTGCTGCAAAGAAAAAAGGGGTTCCTCGGACCTGCCGAAAGGCCGCGCTTGCAGTGCTCTTCTACTAAGCAGTCGCGTGGCCCGCGACATCTCTTGTGCACTAAACGGAGTTGCAAGGAGGGTGCTTTCAAATTGAGTATTTAGAAACATCGCGAGATAGGCTATCAATCGTACCCCAGATTGCAACACACCGCGTGAGTCACTTTTTCGAAAATTTGGAATTCTTCACTGCTGTCCCATGTAGTACAGATTCATAGTGTCTATACTGGGTTTTCTATTTACGATTTTTTAAAAAAAAAATCTTTTACTTCAAAGGTACACCCAAGAAATACCGAGGGAACAGGGGCGCACAATCTCCCACAATCTCCCACAATCTCACAGCTATCATCTGCCTTGCGTAACCATAATTAGATTCATTTTACTGAATTTATACAGATCGAGTTTTAGAAGCTTCACGCCATAATCAGGTGGTTTCCTCATCTGATTGCCGTGTTTCTTCAGAGGATATTTGGAAGAACAATGCGCGTATAATATTACTACTTCTTTTAATAGGCCATGCAATTACACCCGTCTATTTACTTCTAGACCAACTATAAGCACCCATTGGCTACTTATATCTCTCCATCCAAGATCATCAAGCTCTCTCCCTCGTCCACGAGCTGGAGAATGTGCACGGCTTCGTACTCCGTGATACAGGCCTCGAACTGCTCGGCAGTGTAGCCCTTTGCGAGAATGCGCTCTCTCAAGCTGGCCATGTTAAGCTGAGTGGTCTGCTGCTCCGCCACGGTCTGACGAATGTGGCCCATGATCTGGGACGTGGGGTCCTCTCTCTCCTGCTCACGTGACTCCATCGACAGCTTGGACACCTGAAGGAGACGCAACGCCTCATCGACGTCGTTCTTGTTGACGGTGTCGCCAAATCTGATTCTGGCCAACGCCTGCGAGAGACGCAAGATACCCAACAACGTACGGGGCGTGATGTGCACAAACATGCGCACGGAGTCCTGGTTCCTCTGCGACTCCTTTCTCATGTTGATGTATGCTTGAGTGACGTACTCTCCGACTTCTTTGGGCACAACCGGTCTGAACGTTCTCGCAATCGAGATGTACTGGCGGATGGTCTGTGGGTCGAGCGGCTTGTACTCCATAGGGGGCTGGCGGTTGTGCTGGTGAACGTAGGTCACGTGGCGGGCCAACTGCTCGTCGCCGGCCTCTGTAGCGTGGTCCAACATCAAGAACATGATGTCAAAACGCGACAAAAGTGCGGCGGGAAGGTTGATGTTTTCGTGGGGCGATAAGCGCGGGTTGTAGCGGCCATACAACGGGTTTGCGGCGGCCAAAATCGACGTTCTGGCGTTCAACGTGGTGTTGATTCCGGCCTTGGAAATTGAGATCGTCTGCTGCTCCATGACCTCGTGGATCGCGGTCCGGTCGCTCTCCTCCATCTTGTCGAACTCGTCAATGCAACAGATACCGTTATCGGCCAACACCAATGCACCTCCTTCAAGCACCATCTCGTCAGTCACGGGATCTCTCATCACGGCAGCAGTTAAACCCACACCCGAGGAACCACGGCCGGTGGTGTATACGGACCGAGGGGCAATTCTGTTGATCGCCTTAAGCATCTGCGATTTGGCGACACCGGGGTCTCCCATGAGACACACGTTGATGTCACCACGAATACGCATTCCATCGCCCATTTCCTTGGTGACACCTCCACACAAGAGAAGAAGCAAGATCTTCTTGACGTCCAAGTGGCCGTAGATCTCAGGGGCAATCGACTCGGCGAGACGGTTGTAGATTCCACCTTCCTCATGCAACTTGGCGATCTTTTCCTTCACCTCGTCCGTGAGGTCGAGGGACTCGTACTGCTTCTTGTGCTGGCGGACGTGTTGAGCCTCCAAAAACGTCTCGGTCAAAAGTCCAGCACGGAGTGCGCGGAACCCAGTGTATGGCGAAGGCAAGAAGATTCCAGAAACATCCACGATGTCTCCGGGGTTCATCGAACGCACCAAGTCACCTTCAACATGTATCGTCAACATTCTGGGGATGTGGCCCACAGGCACCTGGTTCGCCATCTCTTGGATCTTGACCTCCTGGAACAGTAGAAACTTGGACGCCCGCGTCGACATGAAAAGCTGGCCCCGCTGGTTGTCCGTCATACAGGGCCCGGAAGTGCATTCGGTGAGCGGCTGGAACACCTTGGAGTTGACCTCCTGGAAAATCTCGTATCCGCACTTGTCACACGTGTAGGCGTTCACGAGCACGGAAGGTTTCACGTCCGAGACCTTGGTCACGATTCCTCTCACGGTGATGTATTTTCCCACATGAGATCCCTTGACCTGTCTCACGGCAAATGCTTTGGTTGCAGACGACAACGGCTTGAAGTACAAGTGGTATCTTCTGGTCAATTTGGCGGGGAACAAGTTTTCCGTCAACAAGTCGCCGCTGTCGGAGTTTTGCGTATCCTGGTTGCTGTTCTCGCCAAAACCGGTCCGCAAGTTGTCGATCTGGTCGGCGTTTTCCTGCGACACACGCAAGTTTCTCAACTTCCGCTGGTGCAAGATCACGTCCAACACGTCGTCCTTGTAGGAGATATCCTTGGTTGGCTCGGGCATCAATTCGTCCACCACACTGCTGAACAACTCGACATAGTGGTAGGCGTTTTTCTGTACCTGGCTGACCAAGTCGGGGCCCAGAAGCTGCGACCCGAAAAACTGGTTTTCCTGGTACAGCTTGATATCGTCGAGGTCGACGTAAAGAGTGGTGGTCTCCCTGTTGGCGATTTTTTGAAAGAGATCCAAGTATTTCACACCCGTGGTCATTTCATCCAAGTCCATCGCATCCTCAGAGGCCGACGCCTTGAAATGGGTGAAGAAGTCCCGGACCTGGTTTTTGATGTCAGCGTAATTGACATTGATCTGCACAGTAGGCAATGCCACAGTTGTTGACATTTTTCCAATTTTTTTTGTTGCTGGGTCTTGTGGTGAAAACTGTGTAGCTGGAAGTAAAAAATAAAAAAAGGGCCAGAAAATCGAGGTGCCAACCGAGAACGCGGACGCATCCAATCACATTTCCCTTTTCGGCGAAATTAAAATAGGACGCGGGCTGACGCGTTTACGCCCGTACCTTTGATATGGAACGAAGGCCACGCGGCCGCAATATATTAACATATCTTACAGGACAATCATTCCAGCTTGTGAGCTGATTTGTCTTTTCCTCGGAATGAATTGAAAATATATCTTTTATTATTCAAGATTTCAGTTGTACTTTTGAACTAACGTCTTTGCTCATACATTCCATGGAGGTTGACTATCTTTTGTAGGTCACGAACATAGCGCCAGCGCTGGCGCTTCTGAATAATCGGTATAAACCCATAGATCATTGGCGTTTTTCTTTGTATCACTTTCATGTTACCTTTCCTCTCGTGATTTCCAGCCTTGTTCATTCAGCGGCGCTGTTAGATTCCCATGAGGTCCACAAGAGCGCTAGCCGCTGTCCTTTCTTCATTTTGCAACTTATTCCCCGCAGGGCTACTCACACCCACTGAATGACTTCGAAGCGTCGCGGCACCCATCGTCGCCCAATCCTCCTCATCAGTATCACTAGCAGCATTTAGCGTACGTGTAGCTCTACGCGAGCGGGAGCTTGATAATTTTGTCGTCGGGTTTGAACCACTGCCCAGATCATTCTGTCCTTGGGGCAATGGATGGCCTCTGGGCAAAGATGAGGATAATGTAGAACGTAAACTTGATTCATTGAATGACAGTTTCCTTCTTCCCGCATTTTGAAGCGCTGACGCTATGTGGTCTACAGGTAGGGGCAACTCTTGTTGGTTGAGAAACTCGCCCTTTCCACTCCACGAGCCTAATGGCGAAGTCGACGGAAGAGAGCTGTTTTGGACTGTGGGCGACAGTACTGAAAGTGACGAGTTCCGCGCTGACGAAAGTATGTACTCATCCAAATTTTCGATCGAGTTGAGTCGGCTTCTGTTCAAGAGCAGATGACGGTTCAATCCGTGATAACTCGTGTTCTTAACAATTGAATTAGGCACTATGGTGGAAGATGATTTTCTCCGGTTACCTGCAAGGGCAGGTGGAGGGCTGAACTTCGTGGGCACCCTGTTAGCAAACGGTAAGGGTGTGGATTTCTTGAACTTGGAAATGGAAGAGCCATGTTCGTCGTCGTCAAACTTAAAGAGTACACCGTCCTCTTCCATGAGGTCTTCCTCGGAGTCTTCGTCGATAGCGTTATCGTCGCCATCGTTGAGGAACCTCATTTTCAAGTCGCGCATATTGTTCAACTGATCCAAGCCGCTCGGGCTGCGATCCATTTCGTCATCGTCTTCTGAGTCCAGCTCAGAGTCGGAGAGGCCATGCAGGGGCGACTCCAATTTTTCGCCTGGAAGCCGCAAGTTGTGCAAGTTTGACTTGTTGTTAGATATCGAATCTCTCCTCGTAGAAGACTTGATGATATGGGAGTTCCCAAAAGACCCCGGAGTCTCTTCAGACGCGGGCTCGGCCTTTTTCAGCCAACCTAATTTCGCTTTTTCTCTTAGCTCGTGAATGTTCATACGTGCATTGCCGTCAAGCGATCCATTAGGCTCGGTGACAATATAGTCTGAGTCCACGTGGCGCACGGCCCATTGTCCCCAGCCGATCTTCTCAAATACGACGTTGTTTTCGGGGTCGCCTTGCTCCATAGCCGCCATGATTAGACGTCTTTGTTTTGACAAAGAGAGGAGGTCAAAGCCGGGCACTTCCTTCGACAATTGTGCCGTGATTAGCCGAATGGCCAATGGTCCGTTGCGGATAAGCAAGTTGGCAAGCCTGTTGGGAGTGATTGCTGAGGCGACGCGAATAGCTTCGGGAGACGAAGTCGACAATTTTGTGGCGTGTTTCTTATCTGCGGGGCCAGACCCAGGTCCGGAGACAGTCTCCGGAGAGGGTGACAGGAGTTGGGGGCTGGTCAGTGATATAGACACCATTTTTCTGTGTGAAACCTTGGTTTGGGGTGTTTATGAGAGGAGCTGGTTGCTGAAAAATTAGCTCTGGCACAAATAAATAGATAAGGTGGCTCGGGCCGAGGCAGATAAGATCGATAAGCGGACGGCGGCCTTGGTAAGCTTAGTTGTGGCAGATCTGAATAGTTTGCTTTAGATAGTTCTTGTTCCGGAGCAGTGTGATCCAGAAAGTGAATGAAAAAAGTGGTACGAGCCGTTTGCTTTTTCTCTGGCGTGGAAATTACGCCTGGCCTTCTCTCCCAGGCAAAGTCGCAAGTCCACGGGCACGGTGATCAGGCGTGTATGGAGCACCGAAAACAGGCGCGGGGCCGAGCTCAGCACGGGACCAACCGCAACAGGAAAAATAGCACACCGCGAAAATAACCCCAAAAAATATCTAGGACAGTCGGCCGAAACCCTAAAGCCGCTCCACCTGCTACAATCATCGCAATCTAAGAATAACGAAGAGTCAAAATATAATGATACACACACCAGAAGAAAATAAGATGGATGAACTTCGGCACAAAAATTAAGGAACAATTTGAAATGTCCTAAGCAGTGCTTTGGCAATCTGTTCCGTTAGAATTTCCGCCTGATTTATGCATAGGGGGTGACGGCCACAAATAAAATGACGGCATTCATAATACGTGGTTGTGAAGGTTGGCCCGTTGGCTCCCCCAAAATACAACGGGGCAGCATGGTTGGATTCGCGGTGAAGTGGGGTCATGGATAGAGGGGGCCCATGGCTCGATGGCGCGCAAATTGCATGAGTCACGCATATCCAGAGCACGTTCCAAGGTACGCGGGTGTGCACGCTGAGGTATGGTATAATAGACTTATTAGTTTATTTGGGGGATCCGGGCGACGCTCGGGGCCGAGGCTGGGTTGCGAACTTGAGGCGGTCGAGAGGCTCGGTTGAATGAGTTGAGAGCCTAGGTCGAGGCCCGAATGGATCCGTATTTTCATTGGGTACCACAAGATTCCAGACTGAATGTTTGCTAATACACATTTATGTCTGGCTCTGTTTCTTTTCTTCGGTCAAAAAGTTTCGTGTTTTCCTGGGCGCACACAGGGCAATTTCTCTACGAGGCGGCTTCCTTATTCGTCACAGCGCAAGAGCAATTAGTCTTTCGCAGCCGCGTCAACGCTGGCTACACTGGCTGGACAACAATCTTGTCTACCGGAAACTTGTGGAGTCACACGTTCAAGACTGTTGGGATTTTTTTAGATAAAAACTGTGAACAAAGAAACATTTTTGGGCTCAGAGGTGAATATGCTTTGAGCTCGGTGGAATTTGTCTCTAGCACTCTTGTTTGCGCCTATATCTGGCTAAATGCTCTACCAACGTGCAAAGCTGACCATTCTCACCATGAAAATACATACCGTACCGTTATACGTTGTGGTGTGGGACAAACTTTAAATTTGTGATAAATTTGAAGTACTCTCCCAATTCTGAGTTTCTGCAGGTACCAAGACCACCACATGTACACCCAGATTGTTCCGCCGGGACAATGAGAAGCGGGCGTCCCGTCGCGCAAAATACGAGATATTCCTCCATAAACTCCCATCCCAAAGAGGAAATCGAGGCCAACGTTTCGGCATGAGCCGCACCTACAATTCAAGACAGCACTCCTAGAAGTTTGCAATGCCTCTATTACACTCTAGCTGAGTTTACTATTGATGGCTATACGGTGGAAATGTACGTTCAGATCTGCGTGTCACGTGTCTCAAGGGTAGCTGAGCCCTACGCAAACAGAACACTCGCGCGGGGCGACGAGGGCATCCCGCTTACAAAGATGGGAAGTTTTGCTCTTTCTTGACAACCTTCTGGTTTGGAGCGTTGGACTTCTTGCCCTTGAAACCGGGCTTTCTGTCGCTGGACTTAGAGGTCTCGTCGGCGAAAACGGCGTTGAAGTCCAAGAACTTCTTCTCCTTCTGAGCCTTTTGCTTGGTCTTCTTGGCGGCAGAGGCCTCGACGTAGCTGGCCTGCTCCTTCTCGATCTTCTCGGCAGCGGTCCACTTGGCCTCAGCACCCTCGTTGGCCTTTCTCACGACTCTAGCACCACCCAAAGCGGCGGTCTTCTCCTGCAACTCGGCCAAGTAGTCCTGCAAGGACTTGGCGGCAGGACCAGCAGGGTTCTCCTGGGCCTCGGCGGCAAGCTCGGCAGCGGCATCGGCCTCACCACGGCTCTCGTCCTCCAACTCCTTCTTGTCATCTCCCCAAGCCTGTCTGACCTGCTTCTTGGAGTCGGTCTTGCCGGTTCTAGAGTGACGGTCGAATGGCTTCTTGGAGTGCTTGGATGGAGTAGAGGATGGGCCTGGGGTGCTCTTGTTGTTGGTCTTGTTCTTCAAGGCAGCGTCGTTGCCGGTTGGACCCTTCTTGTTCTTTCTGGCCTTGGCTGGGTCAGCGGAGGCTGGAGGAACGTCAGCCTTCTTGGAGGAGGTGGTGGTCTTCACGAGCTCCTTTGGCATGGAGACAGGAACGGTGTCGTCCTCGACGTCGTTACCCAACAAAGCGTACAAGTTCTGAAGATGTTAGTAGTGAGATTGCTATATAAAGGTCCGGAGACCTTTGAAGTTGGCCCGGAGACTGTGGGTTGTGTTGTAATTTGCGTTATTGGTGAATTGTCCCAAACGTGCCTCTAGAGTATCCAAACTATGTGGTTTAGTGTGAGTAAGGCAAAGTCGTGTGAGTGCCGACGGTGCTGGTTGCTATTGGGCAGCCAATGGACCAAATCGAGTGGAGAAAAGAATTAAAGGGAAAAATCAATTCACTCGATGCTAAAATAGGTATTTTGTATATGAAAAACATATAAATCGGATGCTGGGGTATATTCGAAGGAGACATCAAGGGTTCGCTCTCGTCTTCAATTACTCGTCGGACCTCAACTCAGAATTAATCGGCCAAAGTCGCTCCAGTTTCATTCAATTGCAAGAACACAACTTCCACGAGTCAAGGCATTGCCGCACATACCTTGTTTTCGAAAGACATTTTGTCTGATCGGATATTCTTGGGGAAAAAAGAGGAGAGATCGTCCAAAAAAATTTTCAACTTTTTTTGCGTAGTGAGCGGTTTCCTCACCGACAACCCTAGTGTGACGTTCGCTGGTGCACGGATGCGCGCTCACAAAGGCTTTATTTTTGTCGGTCGGTAAGGGCACAAGCTTTCAAACCTTGAGGCGCAGAAATTAAAGCTACTGAGAACTTCATATTCTAGATGAAGCCAGATATGTGATAAATTTGATATCATATCGTTTGAATATATCTTTCTTCAATATAAACTATCTTATTCAATAGAGCCATCGAGAACTCTTCTCCTGGAGTTCTTCACTTACACCCCTAATCGCAAAGTGCGCTCTTCTGCAGCAGCATATAGACGGGCTTATTGCGCAACCATTTTAACACACTAAGGCTTTAAGGCTTCTTGACAAAAACATCGCCAATTCTGGCCATAAACATCAGAAGTGCTTTCCGTAAATCAGAGCCCATACCTTGACCAAACAAACTGAGCGTGAGCTTGTATAAGCCAGGGGCGTGGGTGGCGAAATCAGCCTCGTCCATCTCCACAAAGCCTTCGAAGATCTCAGCAATTACCGGTCTCCACGTAGCAATACTCTTTTGCTGGTTCCCTTCGTCAAGCTCGCTGTACCTCTCTACAATTGAGTAAGACATAGGCACCACCGATTCCACAATAGCTTGCTTACTCTTTTGAGTTGTAGCCTTCTTATCGTCGCAGTAAAGTCTGAATAACACATTCAAGAAAACGGCCGCAGACATGCTCTCTTGTTTTAACAAGTTTGGGAGTCTTTCGATCACACCGGCGTTCCACAAACGCACCCTCAAGTCGTAGTCATCGTTGAATTTTTTGGCAAACTCGAAACTTCTATAAAGAAGCTTGGAGATCTTCAAGAGATACTCGTCCGGTATAGAGTCATAGAATTCGTCCTTCACCGCAAGTTCCAGAATCATCTCAATCATCAATAGCTGCAACACACACTTGATCACGATAGTGGACTTATCGCTTGCTGTATCCTCAGTAACTTTGTTTTTTGGGTCTTCTAAATCATTGATGTCCAAGGAGTTCACATCAGAGTTCTCGTCAGGTTCTCTGGATGGGTCTAAAATAAACAACTCTTTGGCTGTTGTAAGGTCAAACAATTTGTCAAATGTTTCAATGACTACATCCCAGTGCTCTTTTTCAAACTTGTGGCAGTTCTGCATCAAGAACTCCTCGAAGCACACCTTTCCAGTCCTGGCTATCGTGTCGTTTTCCTGGCAAATACAATTCACCAACAAACTGAGTAGATCATTAAGTCTGGGAGTAAGGGCGTCAAAGTAGTGCGAGAAAAGAGACACCATTCCATTCAAGGCCTGAATGAAAGTTGTGGACACCCAGAATGACATTTTATCGCTATCCATGATACTCGTGCCATACTGCGTGGACTCCTCGTCATATCTCAAGCCCCATGGACTGTCTATAACTCCGAAAATTGGGGCCAAAAGTTTTTGATAAATCAAATCCCAGAAGTCGGTCTCGAAGTGATCTCCGTATTTGAGAAGAACTTCGAAAAAATGAGTTAACGTGCGAGAACGCACCTCGAGCTCCTCTCCGCTCATGATGATATCATGGAATCCGTACAATAGAGGAAACCACAATCTTAAAAGATTTTCGTACTTGTCGGTTGCAGCGTCCCTTTTGGGAGATATTGTTTTCCTGCTGTTGAGCTCAATGGAGGTTTTAGCAACGCGAACAATCAATCTCGTCAAGACCTCCAACGACAAAAGACCCACCTTTTGTAACTGCTCATTCTTTGCGAATTCAGTGAAACAGGTGACCAAGTCTGCGAAAGAATCTTGCTTGATAATCTCATCGCTGTAGTCTTTGTTGATGGTGAAAGCCAACTTATAAGCCTTTGTCACAAGTACATCCTTCTTATCTCTAGCAGCCACGGTCAAGACCTCGAATATAGTTCTCCAACCTGACTTCACTTTACTGGCTTTCGCTAAGACCAAATTATTAATGCATTCGAGCACCATGTCTCTCACTTCAAATGGTTTGTTGTGCAGAATAATGTACTGGAAAGGCTTCAAGAATTCCTTTTGGAACTTAAAATGTGCCAACTCTTCGATATCCATAAAGCGCATGGAAAGCTGCCTTAAGGAATCAAGAGCAAAATACACGACCGCAAGGTTAGGATTGCATCCAACTCTGTTGAAAATTTCACCGAGAATGATCCACAACTGAGACCATTCCAAACGGATTCTGTTCATGTTGTAGTAACAGATGTCAACAACTTTTTGCAAGGAAAACATTCTGGGGTTGGAAGATTGGCCAGATGAATCGATCTCCTCCGTTGAAACCTGACTCAAAGCTTGGACAAAGTCTTTGATTCCTTCACCTGATAACTCAGCGCTATTTGTGAATACTTTATCGATAGCCACGCTCAACTCAGTCCTAACGAGCAATTGAGCAGCTTCAGCAGAGAGCTCTTGGTTGTGGTATTTGAGAGACGCGGATTGAGATGCGGAAGTCTCTCTGGTGAACAGGCTGAAGAATCCGGATGGCTGAGAGGATGTGCTCTCCAAGGAGTTTCTATTGACAAGTTTGACTGAGCTCACGTCAGGGATAGATTCTCTGTCGATCCCTTTTGCTATCAACTGAAGTCTTTCAAGTTGCGAGATCGATGTCAATATATCTATCCAAGACTTTTCGAGGTAGTTGCCCTCGCTCACCGCAATTTCCAACATGATGTGCATTGCATCAACATTCTTTGTCTTGATATCCTCGATATTGTTCAAGTTTTGAAACTGGACCAAAGCTCCAATGAATGACTGTTTTGCATATTGCAAGTCGAACATACAGGAGATCTTGATGGAAAGCTTGATACCCTCTAGGCAAATACTGGTGACCTTTGCCTCGTCATATTCCTTGTAAGGCCCGGTCAATCCCGCCAAGATGGACATCCATGTGGTGTCAAAAATCGATCTGACATGCTGCACATTGGAAGCTGCGTAGTAGACGTGATTCGAGGAATCTTCCGAACGCATTTTCTTGCCAAGACTTTTCACGAGTTTTTCGGTCTTTGACGACATCTCCTTCGAAGCATGGATGTAGGCCTCGCGATTCCAGTCCCTTGAGCCGAAGAATCCAGACGGTTGAGAAGCTGTCAAGTTTTGATCGCCGGCTAGCATAGCGGCATGGTGCTCTGATTGTAACTTGATTTCGTTGTTCTGGATTTCAGAGAAGACCTGCTCGAGAAACTCTCTGGGTAGATCTTTGCCGTCATCAATTCCTGAATTGTTCATGATGAAATTATCCACGGTCATTCTGTTCTTTACTTGCTTCGAATGCTGGTCGGTGTTAAGCATGACAGTTGAGTACGCCAACACGTATGCAGCATCAGCGTTGGAAAACACCTTGGGGTTCCCAAGCACGTATCTCTCGGCAAACTTCAACATGAATCTATCAATCTTCTGGCCTTCGCCTGGAAGTCTAAACAGTTGCAAGAACGTTCTCAAGGAGTCGACAAAAGAATTATCCTCAAAGTTCATTTGGTCAACAAAAGCATGCATGATTGCAACATTTTTCTCATTTCCATCTCCCAAGTAATCTCCCAACGCCGCTTTGTCCAAAGATTCGGTGTTCAACAAGAACAATGCAATATCCTCCGGTGAGTCAGACTTGATGAAACCGTTGTCGATGAAATAAGAGACACCCTTCTTTGGCTTTTGGCTAAACTGTTTGGCACCTTCCACCAACGCACGTTTTCTCTGTTTCTGGGTCTCGAACTGATCTGGGTCGTCTGTTTCATTTTCGGTGGCAAGCTGTTGGCCTACGAAAGAAGGATTTCGAGAGTTGTTACGACTCGAAAATGGCGATCCGGTAACCGTCAACTTTGGAAACGAGTTCGCCAATTTTTGGGTAGAGACTAGTCCCTTTTGAGCCCAAGAGTAGAGCGATCTCAAAAACGCCACCGAACAACTCAACGAGGTGATTTTCATCGAATACTCCAATGGAAAGAGATTGTAGACATCGGTCTCTGGTGGTTTCGAGGACATTGTAGCGGTAGTCAAGTTATCAATCTTGCTGACATCATAAAGCACAATGCCTGCGCCCTTGTTCTCCTGGAACGCCGCCTTTTGCGCCGCAGACACCTCGACCCTGGCCAATGAGAGCCTGGTCAAGTAATCGATGATTGTCTCGCAGATATTTGGCTGCGTGCTGTCGCAGTCGTAGTTCAAGTAGAATTCGATGATGCATCTGGAGTCGTTACACAACCGCTCAATGACCGAGAGCAAATACCGTTTCTGGTGCGGCGTGGACGTTTTCATTTCCGAGACCGGGAAGTAGATCTGCTCCCACAAGACGGGGATCTCCATCTTGAAGTCGGACCTCAAATTCAGGATCAAGAGCCAAAACGTCTCGAGGGTCAACTCGAAGACAGGCGCCAACGGGGACGCTGCGTTTCTGATGAGCGCCTGGCACAAGTAGCTGCGCACTGCATCGATGAGGCGCGTCTGGTCGTCTGAACTAGAAGAAAGAATCACCACGTCCCTACTCAAGAAGATGTCGATGTTGTTGCGGAGGATCGTGTGGATCACGTGCAACGAGAGGAGCTTCGACCGCACCGAATGCGACCGCATGTCCACGCTGTCGGTGTCGATGTCCTTGATGGAAAGCTTACACATCGCGCGGAAAATCAAAAACGCGTCCTTCACCACGAGGTCCTCGTCCTTTTCCGACGCGCGGTTCGCCTCGCTGACTATATCGTGATCCGCATCCCGAGTGGGGTTCTGGAGCTTCTCGAGGGTCATTTTCCCCACGTTGTTCACAGGCTCCGAGCTGGTATCGTTGATGTTAGCGTTGCTTCCTGTTGTTTCATTGCTTTCGCCACTGACACTGATGTTCACCTCGGAACTAGAGCGGGATGTCCGGGACTTGACGCTGGCCATGGCCTCGCTGACTCTCTGGAAGATAGTCCCAATCACCTGTGTCAATGTTCCCTGCGCAACGGCCTGGTTCTGCGGAGTCAACGAGAATATGAACACGTTGTAGATCTGGCGTACAGCCTTTAAGAGCGACGCGCCGTGCGTGGGCATGAGTACCACGCTGTGCACTAGCGCCCGCACGACCTGCAACTCGAGCTCCGGGTCGGTGCCCTCGCCCTCGAAACAGGACGCAATCACGTCGACGGCCGCGTCGGTGAGGCTGATGCGGTCGGCCTCGTCGTCGAACAGCGCGTGGTCGAAAAGCTTGGCAAAGAGGTCCACGGCCTTGGACTTCAACTCGCTGCTCAGCGTCTCGCACGCCAACTTCAACGCCTCAAAGAGCACGTGCGGGTCTCGGGACGCAGAGTTGTCGAGCGAGTCGATCGCCTTCTGTGTGGCCGTCTTCAACTGCGCGTTTTTCTGCGCGTCCTTGCTCTGCAAAATCGCCTCGAACGTCTTCTTGAAGATTGCCGTGTTGTCGACCTTGGCATTGGTGCTCTTGCGCAGCGATGTGAGAGTTGCCTCCGCGGATCCTGGTACTGCTGAGCTGGATGCTCTTCTCCGTTGATCAGGGGCGTTTTGTGAAGAAGCACCCGGCTCTGGGACCTGCGACGGAGAAAGTACCAGGGCCTCGTTTTCTGTCAGTTTCGGCGAATCTTTTTCGGGAACAGGTGGCTTTTCTTTGGACTGTGAGGGCTTCTCCTTCTCGGGAACAGATGGTTGTTCTTCAGATTGGGTTGGATTTTCTTCACTAGCGGACTCGGAATCGTCCTCCCCCTTCGTCTCTGCGGAATCGGTGTTAGTTTGGCTCTCTTCTTCTGAACCCTTGTCCCCGTTTTCATTGGTGGATTTTATCTCAGGTCCCGCCTTTTCGTCATGTTTAGCAACATTTGCTTCTTCGGATACACGCTCAATAGCTTGTGAGTTCGATTTCAGGCCAGGCTTGGATGTTTCAATGTCAGATTTAGCCGCTGCCAAGCCCTCCATAATACTTTCGGAATCAGGGGCTGATTTCTGGCCGTTAGCTCCTTTTACATCGGGGTTTTTGGTACTTTCAATGTTTTCGCCAGTTTCAATGTCGTCTCCGTAACTTTCCTGGCCATTCGCCTCCTCGCGGAGTCCATTCGACAGAGAATTGTCGTCACTGGCTCGCGTCTCGCTCATTTTGAGGTGTAGCTTGTGCAAAACTTGTCGATTTTTAAAAGGAAAAGAGGGTCCTAATAGCGTTCACCCCGCACTATACTGTGAATTGTGTTTCGGCCGTTGGATCCGCTCGAAAGGAATGCAATTGCGGGTAGTCTAAGGAATGATTGGCTCTTTGCTGGGTATGTCTCGAGCTTTCTCGCCTCTGAGCCCCGCTCCTGAAGATATCCGAAATAAGATTTGTCACGTGATGCGGGGTCACGTGGTCGGCTGGCGGGGGACTATGCTACTGATACCATCTTTAGCCATTACGATAGTGTGGGTTCCAAAAAAATGATACAGCAATATAAAATTAAAGGGTGGTGCTCTTGCGTATGCATCTTTTTTGTTGTATTGTGTTGTTGTTTGATCTCCAAAGCTTCGTTCATGGTGAGGCGAAGCCCGAATCGGCTATACGTGGTTCTGAAAATCAGGAGAGAAAATAGAACTTCCCAGCTTTACATCCCAGTGGTGCTTCGTCATTAAAAAATTTCTCAGATGGCCTTATTCATGATTAACACCTATTATCTTGCCAGCTAAATCTGAAGAAAAAGTGTCAGGGAAAGACCATCAGACATACTCTACGGTTCAAATCAAAACAAAATCAATAGAATTAATATGCAATAAAGTCAATAAAAGTCACAGTTCATGTTGATTTAAGCGAACTCACTCAAAGCAACAGCAGTAGCCTGGAAGTCATCGTGTGAGATGGAAACATTCACCTTCTTGACACCTGCCTTAGAGGCAGCCTCCGCGGCAGATCCAGTCAATTTGACGGTTGGAGCTCCATTGGCATCACGGACAATCTCAATCTCCTTCAAAGCAGCACCGGCACCCTTTGACTTGACACCCAAAGCCTTGAAGACAGCTTCCTTAGCAGACCATGTACCAGTGAAAGAAGCTGGTGGGAACGCCGACTTGGACGCATACTCGACCTCACCGGCAGTGAAGTTTCTCTCAATGAAGGTTTCATTCTCCAAGTTCAAGGCAGAAATGACCTCAACATCGACACCAACACCCTTGGAGCTCTTGTTCAAGCCAGCCAAAGCCTTAGAAGTGGCGTCAGAGACCGAAGACACGTAGCTCTTGTCAGACTGGACACCCTTCTTGCTGAAAACCAAGCCGTTCTTGCTCTCCTCAACACGTGCCAATGGGTCCAAGTACACAGGCTGCTCCAACTCTTCAACGTAAGGAGGCTTGTCCTTGGCCACAAACATGGTGTTTCTGGTAATGGCATTGTGCATGTATCTGTATGCCTTCTTGTTTCTCGAGGTAACTCTAGCAGCATAGTCCTCGTAAGTGTTTTTGTCTAAACAAGCAAACAAGTAGTCGGAGTGGACAGCAATAGCTTGGGCACCCTTTTGACCGAAACCGAAAGAGGTAACGGAGACTGCCTTGATACCGTCAGTTTGGATCGATCTCGATGGGTACAAGACGTGCTCGAAGTCCTCCATGACCTTATCCACATTGTCGGCGTTTCTGTTTCCTGGAACAATACCACTGTTCAAGATCTGGATTGCACCGTTCAACATCCAGGCACCAGCAGCACCCTTAGGGTGACCAGTCAAGTATTTCTGGAAGACACCAAAGATTGGGTTTCCCTCAGTTCTGCCCAAATGCTTCATCATAGCGTTGATAGTAGCAGACTCGTTCTTATCGTTGGCCTTGGTCGAAGTACCGTGGAAAGACGCAACACCCAAGTCGTCAATTGTCAAACCGTAAGTAGCCAAGGCTCCTCTCAATGGAGCAATTCTAGGGTCACTCTTGTAGAAATTGTTACCCCATTGCTTCTTGGCGTCAGCCACTTGCTTGCTGGCTTCTCTATTGATCTCCTCGGTTCTCTCACGCAAGAAATCGCTGATGGAAAACTCGGAGCCGTACTCCTCTTTAGCAAGTTCAGCCTCCTCAGACAAGTAGTCGATCTCTGACTCTTCCCAACCTGTAATTTGCTCCAATCTCTTCTTCAATTGTCTGGCTCTGTACTTGATGTTCAACATGGAAGAAGGGTACTTCAAGTCACCGTGGTGCTCACGAGCAGTGGTCAAGATACCCTTACCTGGAGCTGGGACAGATCTACCAATCTTGTCAGTAGCAGTGGCAGTCATGGCCAAAACAGCGTAGATAGGAACACCCATCTTGATAGCCAAGTCAGCGGTCATGATAATCTGGATACCAGAACCTTGAGCCTCCATGAAACCGTTTCTGGTGGTGGTGGTTGGTCTAGACATCTCAGATGGAGTTCTTCCGTGAGCAAACTCGTCAAGCGCGTTCGAGGTGGCATTCATGTTAGCGAACTCGTAAGAGCCCTCCTCTTGGAAGTCATCGTAACCACCAACGATACAAATCTTTGCCTTGTTCTGGAGAATGGTCTCGATACCAGTGTCAACGGACTCGACAGCGGTAGCACAGGCACCGACAGGCGTCTTGATTGGACCAGAGGAAGACAACAACAACATGTTAACCCAAGCAGACATGGTGTTGATGAAAGACTCTTGCAAAATATCGTTTTGCACTGGCTTGTCAGAGTATCTGTCCTTGAACATACCTCTCAAAGCAGAAACACCACCCATACCGGAACCGGAACAGTTACCAACTTCAGAAACGTGGACGTACTTGTAGAACTCGTAAGGGTCGGTGATACCGGCAGACAACAAAGCCTCGACTGTGGAGACCAACACAAACAAAGTGATTGGGTCAACTTGGGAAATAGTGTCCTCAGGAATACCGTATGTTCTGGCGTCCCAACCTGTTGGAATTTGACCCGCAACCAATCTGTCAAATCTCAAAGCCTTAGGAATGAGCAAAGTGGCACCCTTCAAAACCTTGACTGTGTACTCACCAGAGTCCTCGATCTCGAAAATCTCGACCTTGTCGCCATGTTGGTGTTTGTACTGCTCGGCAGTCTCCTTTGAAGCCTCGAATGGCTCCAAGTCGTGCTGAATGACAACCTCCTGGATCATTTGCTTCTTGTTTGGGTCGTAGCCAGCGAACAACTCTGGCTCGATAAGACGGATACCAGCGTGGTCCAAGATTTCCTCTTCATACTTGGCCTTGATGTCCTTGTCCTCGACTGGTTGTTGAGTCTTAGCATCAACCCATCCAACGTAAGTCTTACCCTTAATCTTACCGTTGAAATACTTGATCAATCCCATGATCCAAGCCATCTCGATGCAACCCTCCAAGGAAAATTCACCGGCAGCTTCCATCTCCCATCTGGTTCTGGCGTTACCCCATGGGCCAACTTCGGCGAAACCAGTAACAACAATCACGGAGCTCAAGTCCAACATACCCTCCAAGTCTGGAGAGATCAGTTTAATCTCCTCGTAAGACTTCATTCCTGGGAAAGAGAAAGTCATGTTAGCTCTTGGCTGGACAGTTGCCTGAGAGTAGTTGGCGTCCACGCCCTCACCGTTAACAACCTTCTGCTCAATGCTCGACTCAATAGAAACGGCTCTTCTAATGTCAGAGTTCTCGATCAAATCAGTTCTCAACTTGGTGGTAAACTCCTTCAAGTTCTCAATAAATTGTAAACCACCATTCAAGTCGGCCATCACAGGCTCTTCTTGGCACAAGTTGACAATAGCTGGAGTCAACAAACCCAAGATGTTAAAAGCCATTTCCTTCTGAGAGAAGGTTCTGACACCGACCTTCTCGATACCCTCGGCGATGATGTTGTTTCCGCTCATCAATCCGGTACCTCTAGTCCAACCGATAATAGCACCGCAAACGGTCAACTTGGTTCCCCAGTCCTCAGAGTACCATCTGTTGAACAAAGTCTCCAAAGAGATCTTGGACTCAGAGTACAAACCGTCAAAACCGAAAGTACCATGGTTAGGAGAAAGTGGTAAGATCACTTGAGCTGGTCTAGTGTCGGTAGTCTTCTTGGCCTTGACGGCACCCAACATTCTCAACAAGTTAGTCAACATGATTCTGTGTGCCAACTCAGATTTGGAGTCAATGTTGTCCAACCCGTTACCGTTCTCTGGAATGGCAGCAAAAGGAATAATGGCATCCAAGTCCCAGCCCAAACCTTCCTTGGTGTCGTAGATGTAGTCGATCAAAGCCTCGACATCTTGTTTGGAACCTTGGTTGAATGGCACAACAATCAAAGTGGAGCCGGTGGCACCGTATCTAGAGTACATAGTTTGGTAGTACTCGGTGACCTTCTTCGAGAAACGAGACGTGGTGACAATGACCTTGGCACCACCAGAGATCAAGCCTTGCAAGATCTCGGCACCGATAGAGCCGGCACCAGCACCGGTAACCAAGACGTGCTTGTCTTTAAACGTCAAACCATTGACAGCACCGCTCTCCAAGCCGTCCAAGTAAATAGAGGACAATTTTTGGTCGTACTCCCATCCATGACGAGTCTTTTTCTGGAGGTTCAAGAAAGGAATTGTTTGAGGAGGAACGGTGGAGGAAACTGGCTGCAAGATCGAAGTTTTGTCAGGCAAAGACGCAATCTCATCATCGGAAGAGGTGGTCTCGTCCTCTTCGGTTGGCGTAGTAGTACCCGTTGGGGCTCCCAAAGCATCCTTCGTGGCCTGATCGGTAGCGATCTCCTTGTTATTCTCCATGAAGTTGACCAACGAGCTGTACAATTGGTCGAGCTCAAGTTTGGTGCTCTTCGAAACCGAAGACTGCTTGGAGATGGCCTTGTACACTCTGGCCAAATCCTCCTGGATGGTTGGCTGGACTTGCTTGGTCATAGGGCCACCTTGAGCCATCTCGTACACGTATTGCTCGAACTTTCTGACCGACTCCTTGTTGGCCTCCTCGTAGACAATCTTACCCTTGGCGTCGACAGTCGTCTTTGGACCGGTAATTCTCGACACATCCTTGTAGACAGGGTCCACATCCAAGACCTGCTTACAGTTGTCAATCAACTGCTGGCCCAACCTCTGAGCCAACTGGTAAGTCTCGCCCTTGTATCCTGGGGTGTGGTCAATGTGGTATTGCATGAACTTGATCAAAGAAGGCGACGCTCTGTTCATGATCTGGATACACTGATTGATGGTCTCACGGTCGATGGAGTCCAACTTGCCAAAGATGATGTCAAAGTACATCGACAAGACGTCCTGTCTGGCCCAATTCCAGTAGGAGTCGTACTGTCTGGACTTCAACTTCGAGAAAATAGGCTTGATACCTTTAGCGTAGAACTCACCGTGCTCAGCCTCCCACAAGTCGAGCTCCTTCTGCAAAACAGCAGAGGCCTCTTTTTCCTTGATGAAGGACTTGGCACCCTTGTTCAAGTCAACTTGCAAGTAGCGGGCCAATGTCTCGAGCTGCTGCTTGGCCAAGTTCTTGTTCTCGGCAGTCAAAGCATCCAATGCAGCACTGTCAATAACGGCGCCGCCAGCGGCAGCACCGCCAGCTCCCGCGGAGGCAGAGGCCAACGAGATACCCGCAGAGGCGGCGTACTTCTGGGCGATGGTGTCCAAAAACTCCTTGGCTTCACCCTCGGAGCCCAATCTGGCGGCAGGCTCGTTGACCAAGGCCATAAGCAAGACGGAGTCCTGTCTTCCGGGGCCCAAGCCGAACTTGGACTCCAAGTACTTTCTAGCAACAGTGATGGAGAATCCACCGGGCATCTTCGACGACATCAATCTGCCTACCAACGAGGTGGACGTCTTACCCAACTGCCCGTTGAAGGAGTCCTGGAAAGACTCGGCCAACTCCTCCAAGGGCGTATCCTCAGGCTTGTCTGGCGTCGAGCCGAACTCCTTACCCAAGTCACCCAAGATCTCGTTCTGCACGGTAGACTTACCGTTGACCAAGTCCTTGATGGCCTTAGTCATTGGCACGGCGTCCAAGGATTTCTTCAACTTCTGGGCAACCAAGACGTGGAGAAGCAACGAGGCCTTCACGGGCTCGTCGGAAACAGCGGCAGCGGCAGCAGCTGGAGCAGCTGGAGCAGCAGCAACTGGAGCAGCGGCAGCAGGTGCGGCAGCGGCGGGTGCGGCAGCAGGGGTAGCAGCAGGTGCAGAAGCTGGTGCCTCCTTGGCAGCAGCAGCAGCCTCCAACTCGGCGGCATCGGGAGTGTAGTAGATCTCCTTGGCGTCCTTGGCGTAGCACAAAACCTGACGCTGCAAAGACAAGGCGGCGTCGTAGGATTCGTACTTGGCCTTGATGGTTCTCAGGGCCATTCCGGCCAAGGTTGGCGATGGGCCAATCTCAACCACGCGCTCGGTGTTGTGGTCCTTCAAGAAGACGTCCTGGGTCTCGATCCATCTGACCGGGGATGCAAACTGGTACGCCAACAACTCGGTCAACAATGTGTGCGAGAGCTCCTGTTCAATCTCGGGTCTCATTGCAAAAAAAAACTGGTGTTCGTGGCGGGAATGATGTCACTAGATGTGAACTGTAAAGAAGGCCTGGCGGCTGATAAGTATTAATGGGCGGAGAAGAACGCTGAAGCTGTGGCTCTTTTTCTTCTTGCTGAAACGTAGGATTATCCGTGAAAGGTTTTCAGAATAACACCAGTATCAAAAAGTCAAAGAAACAAGAAGAATGCTCAGAATTGCTTAAGCTATAAAAAAGAGACTGAAGGGAGCAGCTAGACACGCCGCCAATATATCTATCGGGCAGGCGCGCGGCAAGTTGGTTCTTTCCTGCATGCACTTCAAAAAAAAAAGGTTGGAATTTGGGTGCAAATGTTGGGGCCCACCGTTGGCTTGTATGCACGCCGCGCTTACTGTCTCAGCCCTGGGCGGCAGGGGTTTTGGTGGGTCTGTCTCAGGTGCGTAGTTTGAAAAGTTTGTTTTAACGTTTGTTTGCCATACTCTATCCTCATTAATATAAGACTTTGATGTAGACAAGCGGATGTCAGAATCCATGGGTTAGAGACGAAACTAGAACAGGGCGGTCGCGCATTAGTTGGGCTGGTTTCATGGTGGGTCGCGCTCTGAGTGAGAGATGGCTTCAGCGTGTTCTTTTGGTCGTGTCGGAATTTTTTAATTTTGAGCCGCACGGTTCAAAAATTCAGATTTTTTTCGGGTGCCCACGTTTGCTCAAACTTGCCCAGACGCAAACTGTAAAGACAGCCCGAAACCCAGAAAATGAAAACAAAGAGGTAAGAATTTTTGGAAAGTTATCTCTGAGCCCAACGAAGATTGCTTTACCCTACACAATGAAAGTAGAATGTTAATATCTCCCTTCAAAACATGCTCGCAGCCTCACACCTCTTGCTTTAAGTCTGCTTTGAAATCTTGCGATCAAGCAGACAAACGAAGCACACTACGTTTTTTGTTTTTTTTGGTAGATTCATTGATTAGACTTCCCAGTTAAAAAGAGTAAAAGCTTTGTTCCGCATTTCTATACAAGAATGATTTTCAATGTCTTGATGAGGCGTCGGATTTCATCCTTTTGACACTCTTTAGATATACAATCACCGAACATTATAGCCTGTCCCTCCGTTTGTCATTTTTTTGTAAAAGGAACATCATAATATAGGATACTAACGGGCAATGAAGCAAAAGTAAACTTGTAGACTTCATCCCGACAAGGTTCAACTTAGACTCTGAATTCTAGACCAATTTTATAATTCATGAATATGCGGTCCTGGCCGTTTCCTAACAATTTTCTTTTTAACAAATTGGGAAAATTGAGAACTTGTGCTCTCTTTTTAAATGGTTCGCAGCACTTCTGTAGCAAAAACAAGTTTTTTTTGAAACTTTAAAAATACTGCTACTTCGATTTTTATTTTGGAAATAATCTCTTCTGTACAAAAGAGCCTGTAAAAAATACATTAGATCATTAAATCTTTGTCATTCGTGGAAAAAACTGTGGATGTGCCATGCCTTCAAATAAATACATATATCCAACGCCTCTGTCAAACTCAGGCACAACGATTCAGTCGCGCTTCACGATTTGTGTGGTCGTGCACAGCCTGAAATATGACGCGCATCGCCCTTGCATTATAAAGTGAAAAAATTTGCTCTTCCTCCATACTTCTCTTTTCCCTCCACAAATACATATATTTGCATCGTTTTTCTAACATGTAGAAACCCCAACGCGTATGCCTTCTCGCCTGCCCTGATCGTATTCGTTTACTTTCAGTTTAAAATGGCCTGAGAGAACACTTTCGCTGTTGGAAGACCAATCGAGATCATCTCCACCCTGTCTGACTGCTCTTCGGAGCCGAGGTCGTCTTGCGGGACTATTTATATGATCTAAATTTTTTTTACTGTTCTGCAATTGAATGTTCGAATCTGCCTGCTCTTCGCAAGTGTTCCAAGAAATCGTTAACGACATCCATACTGTGAGACTATGTTTTTCTTATGTTTGCTTTGTGAATGTCTCGAATTTGCTTTAAGAGCAGTTCCGATGCCTTATCAAGTTAAAATATCCTTCGAATTTTTTTTATTATTTTCAAATGACATCCTGTTACAGGAAAGAGCATCTCTAATCATTTATCAAAAGACCCTTAAAAACAGCTTTCCCAAACCTTAGTCTCCCTTTTTTGTTTTCAAAGAAACATATTTTATTACAGGAGAAAACATCCCCTACTTAACTACTCCTGAAACACCCTTGAATTCGTTGGAATCACTGAGCATTGAGAGACTCCAGCTTTCCCAAACCCTAATCTGTCTTCTTCACATTCGTGTGTGGAAGCCACGTCAAATAGTTACTGCCTTGCTTCGCCCCAACGCCTTTTTCAATTGAAAACCGTTAAGAGCCGAAAAAGAAACACCAGCTCTTTGATCTGGACGTTGTGAATGACAGACTCAACGGACATGCCAAAGTACAATGGCTTTCGGGTGGGTTTAAGTAGGTTTTGCCAACTTATTCTAGCACGACTTTCCACTTTCATCAAAGCGCAAGTGGTTTAGTGGTAAAATCCAACGTTGCCATCGTTGGGCCCCCGGTTCGATTCCGGGCTTGCGCATTCTTTTTTAATTTTTAGGTCTTCAATTTAATAAATGAGGATCATGTTTTCGAGGTTCATAGTTTGCTCTCTAATTGGTAGCATCAGCTCACAGATTTTTCGCAAGTCGCGCCAGGTCACGTGCGTAGATCGCGGGACTTTAACAATAGCTCAACAGTTCCCCGCCTTTCCTTCATGTTCGTCCTGCTCACGTGCCTGATCTCAGTATCTTGGCCCAGGGCTGCCCTATCTCTTATCTGATAACTACTCTCGCACTGTTCTACGCCACAAACTGCCACCAGTATATTGGAACAAATTTAGGCCATGACGGGGACACAACTCCACAAAATGTATGTCACTATACTTTATTTATTTTTAAACTGATCTGAGATCATTTGTATTTTTGAATGCAATGAAATCCTTGCGGAAGTTGTCTTCCCATTTCTGATCATGGCTGCCTCGGTGTCTCAAACTGAGGCTGATCTTGTCAGTATTTCAAATCCAGATATCAACACACAAGCCCAAGAAGACACACCGGGTCTTCTGAATTGAATGAAAACGGTTTATCAGAATCACGTGATCAGACATCCCCCCTACAATTAAACAATTCTCGATTTTATCCTTTACTAACTGAAACCCAGCCTCACAAACGCCAAAGGTGGCCACCGTCTAGGAACTTCTTCTGCCACGTGGAACAAAATTAAGCAGGCCACTGCAGATACACGAAGTAGAGGCACAGATTCCAGTGATGGCCCGGACGCTGCTCTGGAAAAAGACACAGTAAATCCCAAACGAAATGTACCGCTGCAACTCGTCGAAGGCGGGCCCAATGGCGAGGTGTGTATCTGGTACGAATCCCAGCATATATATGAGATATGGGGCTGGGAGTCCGTGGATTCGTACACTTTATTTCGCGAAGACGGCGAGGTCGATACATATGACTTTTACAAAGCGAACACCGCCAGTTCTGAGGCGTACACAGGTGACTCACTCGCGTTACTTTCTCGATTTGAGGCTCCAGACCGCTCCGTGGTTGCAATGACGTTTATGAGCTCCGAAAGCGGTACTGTGTTTGTAAGCGCATTTTTGCAAGCCGGGAAGATGTATTTGGAGGCACGGGCTGGTTCCCAGGTTCAAGAAGTAGTGATCCCCGATTACATTCTGGACGAAGAGATTCTGTTGAAAGCGTCCCTGGATATTCTCATCGTGTCCTCGTCCAAGGGATTCTTGTACGTTCTCAAATACTCCGCAGACTCAGAAGACTTGTTTGTGGATGCAAACTACGACGGCAGCCTTCTGTCGATATACAGCCACTCGACACGCGCCCTAGTGGAGAAGTACAAGCTCAAAAACACGTCCAACCAGATGATTATTTTGAAAACGGGCACTTTCGATGGCTCCGCAATATACGATATTGTGGGAACGTGGCTTGTGTACTGCCCTAAACGTGTTGAGACAGAGTATTTCAAGAACTTGATGTACTCGACCGATGATTCATTCACAAAATCAAATACCTCGGCTTCGGGTGAAAAGAAACTATATACATCGGTAAAACTTCCACCCAGCGGGCCGATCCTCTTTCGAGCCACGTCTAGCTTGGCCAATTCCGCCATAGACAAGATCTTCAAGTTGTCGCAGATAGGCACCAAGAAAGCGAAAACATACTGGAACCCTGAGAACAATTTCTTTGATAAGGATATATCGCTTCACACAATCAGCACCTCGATCGGCAACGCGTTATATTCGACAGCCAGTAAAATCAAGAAACAGGCTGATATGATAGGCGAAAACGAGATCATCAAGATCATCGACTTATCGAATGGCCAGATCATGGCCACGTTCAAGCCCCCAGGCGGCATCTCCCACCTTTCGCTCAGCGAGTACGACTTGCAGTTGGCACAGGCCACATACAGAGGTGACAATTTCTACATCTGGGATCTATACAAGCTTCCCAACGAGGTATCTTTTGTGGGAAAATTTCTCCGAGGAAAGACCAGTGCCGTTATAAAGGAAGTATTTTGGTTTGTGAACAACAAGACTCTAGAAGAACTGCAGGTCACGAATTCTGGGTTTGGTTGCATCACCAAGAAAACTGGCTCGATCCACTGGTACAACATCAACTACCTATTTTGCGCTAATGAAAATGACAACTACCCAAATACCATGGAACTCCTGTCGCAGACCATTCCAAAGAGCAGCCAGTTTTTGGACTCCTGGATCTTGCCTTCGATGAACGCTATCAAGCTCTTGAAACTCCCAGGTCTCTCAAATGCCCCCACCGATATGAGGCACGAAAAATTGCCAGCCAAAGCGAGGTCCAACCACCGTCGCTGTGACCAACTAGCCTTTATCGATAGCGCTTTCAACTTGCGATTGGTATCACCATTTAATGGTAAACACACATTCAAGTACAAGTTGAATGAGAAACCTGCTGAGAGTATCGAGTTCAGTGAAGGACCTTCATACTCAAAGTGGCGTCCATTTCTGCATAGCGATAACAAAAATTGCGAGACACAACAGAGTTTCAACACCCCATTATCACAGACGGAAATCGAGACGTGCGTTCCATTCTCAGGTATCACCAAGGATAGGAACGTGACCATCAGCTCGTACAACTTAGGTGCTGATGGAATTGGCACTTCTTTTTGGGACTATTTTTCTGAATTTGGATCTACTGTGCCAGATTTGGTGCATGAGTTCAATGGATCTGGTGAGTACAAAACACCGTGCGCCAGCTCGGACGACTTAGAAGAGCACCTCAAACAAGGGTTGATCATAGGTTGAGTTTCAGATGAAAAATACAAACTAGGTGGGTTGTGAGACTCGTGGTTGTGGGAATGCTTGCACTAGACGCTACACATGAATTACCGCCATGCTCCCAACCTCGGAGTTAGCACAGACCCTTGAGGAAATAATGCCTCGGCATTTATGATTTTATTGTTTATGTAGAGTGACAAGTAAGCTTCTCAATCCAGGTGGTATATTCAGGGTCACCTGATCCAAATACGGCCATATGATGGGCACTCATGCCTCATCTTTAGTCTAAAAAATGGCACAACTTCAGAATGAAATTAGAAAAGCATTTGGAGTACCTGAAGAACAGCACCACCACAGACCAAGAAGATCAAAACAACCAACCAGCTCCTAGACACGGGAAGCTCAATCTTTTCAGCCTTCTTTCTTGGCTTGCCCTGCTTGTTGACGTTCAACTTGGCGAACTTGGCATTTGCAGCTTTCTGCTTTTGAGTTTGATAGGCCTAGAGAGAAAGTTAGTATCACCGATATTTAAAGATATTTTTTTTTTGATGCACCTAAACACATACCATGATCTGCTTTTCAAATGAAGTGTGGGCAGATTGCAGCGTTGAAGACACGTCGATGATAGTAAAGGTTGCATGCAGGCACGAACACCGAGCACACGACCAAGGATGAAAAATCTTTTGGCGAATGGTTGGCTAGATAATCATTCCTTTTGAGCCTTTTCCCCGTGAGTTTCAGGAGTTCCGAAGAAAAAACTGGCAAAAACGATCAAGATGAAACATTCGAGCCCAAAAGAATATGTTCAAAAAAGAAACTAGCGCAGCCCGGTTTCGATCCGGGGACATCAGGGTTATGAGCCCTGCGCGCTTCCACTGCGCCACTGCGCTGCTAGTTGTTGAGTTTCTATTGTTTGGGTATACATATCAAACACGGTTGCAGGTTACGCACCCACTCAATATTCGACACTGACTACCTTAAATTGATTGAGGTACAGTCAATCTATCTCAGTGTCGAGAAAAATTAAATTGCTCCATTTTACATGGACAAAACACTCAGATACTTATGGAAGCACTTCTAACCGAATGATAGTCCTATTTTAAGCTCGTATTCATGCGTTTTTAGGTTTAATAGCACGAGTATATTCAGTTTTCTTCCTGTAATACGATATGTAATTATGTTTCTTTTTTTTTGCAACATTCCCTACTCAACTATAATACGATATGTTTCTTTTAAAAAAAAATCCTAAAAAAAACCCATAAATACGTCTGGATAATGTACTGAATATTGAGAGACTCCAGCATTCCCAAGCCCTAGTCTCTCCTCTTCACATTAGCCGCATGTGAAAACCATGTCAACTGGTCATTATTTTACTTCGTCCCAACGCTCATTTCAATTGTGAAGAGGAAAAACTCCAATGAAGTCAAGGCATCGAGGCCCTCAGTCGCGTTATCCCAGCAGTAGATTTTCCCTTCGTAGGCCAAGGCCTTGGCAATGAAGACCCTCTTTCTCTCGCCACCGGAGATACCATGCACAAAGTCATTACCACCTTTGTGTTGTGGGTATGTCTCAAGCCAAAGGCAGTAGCCAACAAGTATTTGTTGCAGTTGATATGCTCTTGCACGAATTTGCCGTTGACCATCCTACTCGGCATCATACAGGCAAGAGACTCCTAGGTTTGTTTGACTGTCAAGTGGGGAAAGTGCACATTCAACTCCTGGTTGTAGATCAAGTCTGACGAGAATTTCTTTCATATATCCTTCGGCCCTATTCAATCATATATAATATCTCCCTCAAGTCCAGTGTACATCTCCATATTGGTTCCGCTAATCACTTTCAAGAAAGTGGAGCACCCCGAGCCTGGCCTGCCTCAATGAAAGTATTTACCACTCTTGGCAAGCCCATCGAAGCTGTCCAATAACGCGCGGTCAACGACCTTCTGGACCTGGCTCAAAGAGCGGATGACAGCATACAATCGGACATCGTCTGCAAGTATGTGTAGGCTTTGTAGAAAGGCTTAATAGCTCCTCAATAGCCTGAAATTATTGAAATTTACTTTTAAACTTGCATCGTAAATAGAACTGAATGATTTGCTTGACATTCTGCGAGATAGCGTTTCGACATGGTTTGAGACATTACCCTAGTTTGGGTCTAGGTTAAGGTCATGTATCGCCGATGTGTCCAGCTTCAAGGCATCCGACGTAGATCTAAGATTCTCAGCTGGGTTTGCCAATTTATGACCAACAATTTCAAACTAAGTAGGGTGATCAGCAATGCCACTTCCACTCCCAGGTCGTGACGAAACAGAGTACTTTCAAACTTCCACATTTTGTGTTGCGCCCACCCCCGAGTTTGTTACCTAGTCGAGTTTGTTACCTAGTCGAGTTTGTTACCTAGTCGAGTTTGTTACCAAGTCGAGTTTTTTACCTAGTCGAGTTTGTTGCCTAGCCACAAACTATTACTTTTTCATCTTCATATTTTGGCAAATCCGTTGTTGAGACTTAAATTAGCCAAACTTTTCGCGTAGTCACTCTCTAATTTGGAAGCAGAAGAGTGACACTTTACTCTTGCTCAATGATGCATGCAACTCAAGCTGCTCCTAGATCGAATCACGATTCAACCTGAAGTACGATATCAACCAGTTCAGAGGCCTCTTCAAGGGTATACAATTCGTGGCCTAGATTGTTTTCTGGATACAAAGGTCGGGTGGAGAAAACGAATTTAAAGGTAAGTCAAAATTCAATATTTGTGGTTGAATTTAATCGTATTTTTGAAGGTGTCTTAACTGGTTTTGACCCAGTGTTGAGAACTCTTGACTTCCCAACCGGAATTGCCAGCCATAACATGTTACTTGTGAATAACACTATCAGATGAGAGACTTTTATGAGGTTTTTAAAAAATCGCCTATTTACGGACCGGGCACGTGGGTCTTCTTGATATTTGTAAGAGCCAACAAAACAAAAGCATTTCATTCAAACAGTTTCACCAAAGACTGGAGTGTTTCCTTGAGCTTCGTGCTTCGTTTCTCGAACAACTTGCGCATGCCAACAGGAACTTCGGTTAATTGGCTCATATCTTCTTGCGAAAAGAAGTAGGAGCGACAAAGACCCAAGATCTTTTTTTCATAGCTGCCTATCAGAAGATCGAGCACCCCATTTGAATCGTAAAATGATAATGCCCTGATGTTTAGCTCGATGATGTTGCCTAGCACATCGTGACCTAGAAGCACACTTTCACTATAGCGCCTTAACTTCTCTGTGCTATCCACCATTTCTTGAAACACATACCTCACAAATGAAAGCAGGTGATCTATATCTTCGTAATAATGTGCTGTCTCGGCCAAGTACTCGATCTTTGAAAGCTCCGTCCGAAATACATCAATATGTGTCGCAAACAGACGAAAATCAAAGTCTATACCAATCACGAACCCTCGTAAATCTCTCATAAACAGATCCAAAAGCCGTTTGGCTTGATCAACATCTAATTTTACCTCGTAATCCAGTTGATTTTCTGAGCTTGTGTGAACGTCGTCACTGACGTGCTTCTCTGCACCTAGGGGTTTGGCGTCGCTGTAACTAGTTGTTGCCGAAGTTGTCACCACTGAAGTGAGAAAAAATATAATGCCTAGGATTAATTGCTGTCTCATCATAGAAAGAAGTAAATTGCGATATGAGAGAATAAAGCTCGCTCCAGGACACTGATCGTGATCGTAGGTAGCTTTTAAAGCCAATGTTCGTTCTTGATGAATTCATTTTCGAATCCCGAGTCTCCCAGTAGTGGAATTGAAAACAACTTCGTTTCCACCTTGTCAATTATAATCCCAGAACATAAATTTATAGGCCACTCCTGAAATAACTATTATCTCAGAAGTCATTGTGGAGGTAATGAAATGCGATCGACCTCATTTGTGGCTGGGTTTTTTGGTAAAGCAATTCTCAGAATTTCTTAGCACAACGAATTTGAAAATGTCTTTGGTAAATGAACAAATAGAAGAGATACGCGTCTTTATGAAGTCTATTACAGGAACCGTTTTGCACCAAATTTTGCATGAGTTTGAGTAAGTCAAATTTTCATAAGGTGAGATCAACGCTGTACGTGGATTGCACCGTTTCAACATACGGAATCCGGTCAAAACACACCTTAAGTTGCCTTTTCAATATGACAGAGAGTTCTCGCCACAGTCTGCTTCATGACTCATGCGGGGGTATTAATAAAATCTGGTTGCTGAACTTGAATTGTATATAACTTTTGCAGCCGTCGTTGAGTTTAGATATTGGGTGCAAAAATAATGGACGAAGACCATTGGGTAGAAGCTTAGGGGGATATGGAGTTCTTTGCCGCAAATTTTTGAACCCTCTCCTTCTGGGGTTTCAACTTCGAAAATTTTTAGCTTGAAGGTTTGAGTGATTCCATCAATGTGCGCTCTCGGCCGTTCGTACAAGGGCATACTCATGAGGCTCAGAGACAAAAAAACCTCTTAACTTTTCTATTCTTGTTTCATTATCTGTCTTTTTTAAAGTTCCCACTAGATGTAAAATCAATATGGAAAGAATCAAATCAAAAACTCAAGACTTTTTGGATTCGAGCAGTCGTTGCATCTGTAGCTGCATACTACTTCTTCGAGGCCAAAGTCCTATAGAAATATAAGGCACTTCGAGGATTGACACTCATTAATAGGGTCACGAATCAGAAATGATGAGAGAGAAAAGATAACGAAGGGGGAAAAAAGATCAGGCCCTGATGTACTTAACTTTGAAGTCGTAGTTTGTGATTCTGGTGATTCTGGTGATGGCTTGGAGTGCGGCGGCGGGTACAATGATCAACAAGTTTACACCTGAGAACAAAACCATACATCTCACAAGACTAAGAAGCAGTAAAAAGCTCAAAAGTTCCAGTCATACTCCCTCAAAACTTTCCCAAACATCAAACTTCTTCTTCCTTTTTTCGCCCTTCACTTTTTTCTAGGATTCAACGGCCCCGCCCGCGTACTTCGCAGCAACATATAGCATCAACCAGCCGATCTTACTCATTTGCCGCCCATATCTACTGTACAAAGCTTCATTTTTTTATACTCAATTATCTGACATGCCTGCAACAGTCACGTACATCTCGGTCGCTCCAGGCACGGCTATTCCTGTTCGCGTGTTTGTGAACCGCAAGAGATTGCTACTGCTGAATTCCGTGGCAGTCAATGAGAAATCCATCATCAAGCTCTCATCTATCAACCTGATCCGGCTCAGCAACTTCGACTTGACTAACCTCGTTCTCGATCTCGATACCCAGTTGCGCAAGTTCTTGCTAGAGACTCCCCTCCCAGAATTGTTCCAGCAAAGAAGTGTACTGCGTCTGGCGAAAGCAGTTTCGGAATTGTCGAATACATGGACCTGCAAGGTAGTGGTTTCTCTAGGGTACTTAGCTGACTTGCGCTACAAGCTATCACGTCTTCAAGTTCCGGCGGACATCCGCTTTCTCGAAGAAAAAAAGATCGAAATTGACCAAAGAGACGCCAGGGGCTCGGCACTACTAGAAAAGCACATCAAGTTTGATTTCTCGAGGAACGAACCGGCCTCTGATGACGAGAATTCACCTCAAGACGATAAGAAGAGTATTAGCTATAGGCTTCAGAAACAAAGACTACTAAACAATCGTATAACGGATCCCCTAGATCTCTACGTACTTCACCGCCCGAGATCATGAGGATGCGTATTGGCCGATTTATATGATGCACTTATAGCTGTACTTTCTATTCTGTTCATTCGTTTTTATTAATATATATACAGCTCACCCAGATACATCGTATTGTATCCTCATACCACGTCGCTGATCACTCTGGATGCCTCGCGGTACGTCTTCAACAAAGATAAGCACTTTTCTCTCTCCATCTGGATCGTCTCGTCTTCCTGAAGCAATTCATCAAAATAGTTCTCGTTGTAGAGCTTTACCACAAGACGGTTCTGGATGTGAACTTTGATGTAATTTACCAACAAGCACATGATGGACTTGGGCACTTGGTCCTGTACGATCTCCCTCACGATGCCGAAATACGAAACGATTAATCTTCTGATCAACTCCGTCTCCAATTGTTCTCTCTCGCTCAACTCGGAAAGATTGTCCTCTTCGCCCTCAACATTGTGTTGTGGCATGCCGTTCATGGGGTGAGATGCAGTGTGGTGTGGGGCAATGAAGCGGTCATCGAGATGCAAGTCCTTCATGTCGTTAATAGTACCATTGTTGATAAAGTTGTTGTTGAACTGCAACGTTGGCTCGTGTGCCTGCGGGAATTTGAAGGGTGTTGGATGCAACTGTGCTTGTGCTTGCATGTGCTGTTGGTGGATGATTGGGTCTCTACCGAAAAAGTAATTAAAGTAGGACTCCTGGGTGAGATGATGCGCAGAGTCGGACTTGGTAGAGTAGCTTGTCTTGGACTCAGTTCTCTTATGGCGAGCTACGGGCTTGACTTCGTCGTCAACCTGGCTGACATCGAGCTCCGCAGCCTTTTCGTCACTCACGGCCCCGTCCTCAGCATCGGCATCCTCCTCTTCCGTTGTTCTGCTCAAAATACGATGTGTCGCGAGCTTGAGCTTAGACGACAGCTCCATCTCTCTTTGTCTGCGTCTTTCTTCAACGACAGCTCCCATGGCCTCTGCGGCACCGACGAAGTTGGGGTGGTTGGTGTTGATGTAGGCCTGCTGGATCTCAATCATGGACTCAACGTACTTAATAGTGGGGCCAAGCCTTTCTCTTAACAAGTCCGATACGACCTCGATAAGCTTTGCTTGTAGCTTGGGGTATCTGTTCATCTCGACTCCGTTGCCGGCGGTGCACACGCTGTGCACGATTTTCATGAGCTCCTCGTAGACCAACTCGACACATCTGCGCGAAGGCTCCTCGAGCAATCTGATCTGGGGCTTCACCAACAAGTCGAACGCCAACTCAGGCACGAAAAGCGAGGGTCTAGGGCCCGAGGAGTTTCTAATCGCGGTGCGGATATCCTTGACAGCCAAATTATGCGTGGGGTTGATCGCCGCCAACAGCGAGCCGAACATCTCGTTGAAAATGTAGTAGATTCTAGCACCTCCACACAACTCCCTAATGGAGACATCGTTCAATGAAGTACCCTCCACAGAGCTGACGAAGCCGTTGGCGAACTTGGTCATCAAGTTCAAAAGAAGCGCGGATCTTCCCTCCTTGGTGTCGGCCAACGTGGGCAATTCGCCGTACGATGCCAACTCCTGCTCGGCCTGGCCCATCAATGTGTTCAACTTGGCCTTGATATCTGGCAACCGGTCGCGAATATGGTTCATCAAGATCTTGTTCAACGTGATGGTTAAGTACCGCGTGCCACACTTACTGGCAATGGCGCGGTACGACGGGTGGTTGACAAAAAACTGCTGCTCCGCATACAACGAGTCGTCCAAGGACTTGTTGTCCTGGATGTCCTGCTGGGAGCGGTTGACCACACCGATGAACCCGAGTTTCAATGGGTAAACATTGCCCTTCAAGATGTCGAGCGCGTTGGTACCCTGGTCCATCAAGTCGATCTTTGACAAAATGCCCACGGTTCTTTTTCCGGTGGGGTCGACCTGTCTGGCCAACTTCAAAGACTCGGAGTTGACCAAGTCCACGTTGGCGGGGGAAACGGCCAAGATTATGCAGTTGGGCTTCGATACGTACTCCAAGATCAAGCTGCGCGTCTGCTTCTCGATATCAGATGGCTGGTCGCCAATCGGGATCTTCGTGAGTCCTGGCAAGTCCACCATGGTCAAGTTCAACACGCGGTCCGAGTAGATCTTCAAGTTGATGGGCAAGCGCGAGATGCCCTTGTTAGAACCAGCAATACGTGCTGTCTCGGCCTCGATCTCGCGGCGGATGGCGTGGAAGTTGTAGAAACGCTTGTTTGGAATGTGCAAGAACTCACCCCATTCGGAGGGCTCCTCCGCCTGGTGGGACGTCTGTGTGCCCGACTTGTCGTAGGCCCTGTTTCTGAGATGGTCCTCCAAGTTTATTTCGTCTGGTGACAGCGGAGAGCCGTTGGCCTCCTGCAAATCGGCCGGGTTATAACTGCGCACTAGGGGGTCGTCTTTCTGAATGTTGATTAACTGCAACACCAAGGGCCGACGCGTCACAATGCCGGTACCCCTGGGAAGGAAGTCCTTGCCGACGATATTCTCCAAAACAGAGGATTTTCCGCATGACTGGGAACCCACAACCGCCAAAATCGGCAAGTCGATTTCAGCCAACTGCGTGGTGGTCACAATATCTTGGAGTTTATTCACCACGGGAATGAGGTCCTGCAACGACATGATATCTGAATGAATTCTTTAATATGTCTCAGTTTGTTTGTGAGATTGATCTAAAAGCAGAGAACGCTTTTCAGGAAGGACCGGAAATTCGAGGCGATATATACTAGACCAAGATGCAAAACAGAGATGTGTCTGAGATAAGAAACACAGGTAACACAAATTTAGCCAAAGATTTGATCTGTTTGTTCTTCAACTGTGTTTCGTCAACTCGTGCTGAGCTGGGCCTGTCCAATGATATGCGGCAGGATTGAAGTCAGGTGCTAGGATCCGAAACGGCGGCCAAACAGAGCAGAAACGGGTGGTTCAGCGAGGTTCGAAAAATAAATAAATGCCGGAGAGAAGCTTCAAAAGTGCAGATCCCGAATAGAGAATTAAAATGCTCAAGGAGTTTTCGCGTGTTTTCTCAATTCCAGGAAGTGCCAATAGAGAGTGGTGGCGTTTGTTCGTGACTGCGGGAAAACTTTCTTTTGGATTGCTCAGGGTTTTTTTTGCAAGCTCAGTGAGGTGTATTTTTATTTTCCGATCTCTTTTCTACCGGCCGCAGTGGCTACCAAGATTTCGCGACCTCCGGCGGCGATTCAAAATGGGGGAGATAGGAGAGTATTAAAGAACAGAGGTGAGAGGCAAATCCCCTGGCCAGTAATTTTGAGTAATTGACTTGAATCTATTTGTATGATCTGATATTGTATATCAGCTCGACGGTTTATTGGTCGCCTTAGTGGCCGAGAAGTTCGAAAAGAAACCCCGACCCTGCGTCACGTGACATGCCACGCCTGTGCTGGGCCCTGCAGAATCAGATTCGGCAAACGCCACTCGATTGTCGACACTTGACTTGTAATCAAGAGCTTCTTTTTATGTTTTTTTGATCTCCGGGGCTCTGGGTGTATTTCAATCTATGTTCCTTTGTCATTTTCAGTTAAAGGCAAGAACTAAATTTCAGTGATTTTGTTCGCCTTTTTTGGAAACTCAGCATGAGCGGCCTGTAGATATAATGTTGTTGTTGCACATTTGATATTTGAGATCGAGAAATGGCTTCCCAAAATACGAAACTTGCTTCATATCAACAGAAAATCCACTGTCAGATGAAGTTTTTTCAAAGAAAAGGGAAACTCCTCTTCTGATGAAAACGTACTCGCTGAATCACCCAGAATCTAGACTTCGTTGTGTCACTCGCGCTCCTTTGACCAGGCCCTCGCTTCTCTGCGAGTGCTACAAGCTGCAGAGATCATTCCAAATCCCACTGCTGGTTATGATAAGCGACAAAGACACAAAAAGAGAAAACGTAAGGTGGGAGAAATCACGAGCGAGGAAAAAGAAAGAAGAAAATGCATTTGAAAAAGCGGGAAGTTCCATCTTGGCGCATAAACCTTATTGCCGGCTGCAATATAGAAAAGACCTGCTAATTGGTGCCGTTAGACGGAATGCGACTCGGCTGTTCCTGCACTGCCGCGCACTGCCGCGCACTGCTCGACCAAGTGTCCATAAAACACCATGCCTCACTGATCAGAGGAACATACCTAGCCTAGGATCTCCCCACACAAGCACCGTGAGGCACTTTACACAAACATGCTTTGGTCGAGGCTCCCCACAATCTTGGCACTAGTTGCCATTGCCGCATGCGCGCAGTTCCACATCGACCCTACCTTGTGGGAAAACACCCGCTACTATCGGCTGCTCGATCTCTCACGTGTCTACGTCCAAGAGCGGAGCTTGATCGAGATCAAAAACATTTCGCCCAAGCCCCAGGACGTCTATATATTACCTATAAACGATGGTTTTGACTCCATTACCAATGTCTCTCACTTCGGTGTATTGCTTGTGGAGCGCCAGGAGAACGCCCTAGTGGTGGAGTTGTCCGAGGGCATCTACGCCGTCAAACTCCCATACCCAATCGCTCCAGGGTCGCTGATCGAGTTGAATGCTTTGTTCATCTACACAGACCCAGTGTCACCATTTCCAGCCAAAATCAACTTGGAGGACCGTCAGGAGCTATTCTTGAAAGTCAACAAGTTCTGTTACTCGCCGTATGAGACAAAGACGTACTCGTTAGCATTTGGTGGCTTTGCCAAGGGTCAGGAAATGGTGTTGCCTGAGACTGCGAACGCTACTTCCAACTTGCCCGATTTGAAGGCACGGGTGGAGAAGGAGGACCGCTTGTTGACATACGGTCCAATCAATGCCACCATTCCCGGTTATGCCGTCTCTCCAATGGGTCTTACTTACGATCACAACATGCCATTGGTACACGCTATCACACACGAGAGAAGCTTCTGGTTGCCCGGCTCAGATGCCGGAGTGGTACAGACTGAGGAATACTACGAGTTAATCAACATGGGTGCCGAGTTAAAGACTGGCTTTGATCGTAGTGCCTGGATGAAGGGCCGGTACGTGATGAAAAAAGAACACCATGCGCTTTCGCAGTTGCAGTTCGTTATCGACGAAGACGCACCATTTGACGACTACTATGTTACCGACAAAGTGGGTATGGTTTCCACGCATGAAATCACACAGGGCCACCTCGTCGTGATGCCCCGATTCCCACTTTTCGGAGGCTGGAAGTACAACTTTACTCTTGGCTGGAGCAACTCGCTTGATACTTTTGTGCGGAAAGTACTGGGCGAGCAGAACACCTATATTGCACTGTTCCCGCTTTTGAACTCCCTCAGAAACGTACACTATGACAAGGTCGCCATCAACTTTTATTTGCCCGAGAACGCCGAGTATATTAATGCGGGTGCTGCAGAGGCTTCAGACAATTCTAAGGTCGGCACCGAGTTGAGTTACCTCGACGTGGAGGATGGCCACGTGAAGGTCACACTTGAGTTCACCAACTTGATTGACGCGTTCCATAACACAGATGTCTTAATCAAGTACAAGTACACTGCCGTCAGCTACTGGCGTAAAGTGTTCAAGATTGCTGGGTTCGTGTTTGTGGCCTTGATGAGTTACTACGTGTTGGGGCTTGTGGACCTTTCCATCAAAAAGTAAAATACATACCTGAAATTTAATAGCAGTTTACGGTTGCAAGTACATGATAACTAACTCGAATAAAATTCGTTTCGGTCCGCAGCAATTCATGACAGATATCTATTTACCCTTCGTGAGGTCAAATATAATTATTCGTAGCCTTGCTCAGACAAATCTCCATGCCGACGTGGATCTATGTACATTTGTCTGTATGAGAAAGCTCAAGATTGAAAAAAAAACGAATTCAAGAATGAAAGAGGGCGAGTTTAATTGCAGACATTAGAGCAGGAAGTTCATGCAGATATCACTGGGATGAGTTTCAAGAGAAACACCTTCAGAGAAAACTGGATGAACTTTTGATACCCAATGGACATCCAAATGAGCCACGTTCCTCTACGTCTGCGACTTCGGGTCTAGATTCCTTTCTGCCAAGATCTCTCTGGGATGAATTTCGGTAAATGATGGCCGCTTCAGAATTGAAAGTTCTGTAATCCATCATGAACCTAGTTTTGGTTCTTGAGATATATCGTGGAATTCTTCGTTAAGCTGTAGACGGCAGCGTAGCATAATTACAACCCATATCTTCTCAGAATCTGGGGTAGATCAAGAGTTCATCCGAACAAGGTTGATTTTTTTCAATCAAAACAAATGTTTTTCACTCATTGATTCAACGATCGGAGCTGCTTATCGCTGACCACATGCATATGAGCCACCAAGTACCTCGACTTGAAGTTCACACCATTGAGCTCTCGCGCTGCTTTTAAAGCATCATCCAACGATACGTATATGACGTAGCACGTTCCCTGCGGCACGGATCCGTCGGAGATTCGGAGCTGGTGGATTTTCCCGAAGTTGGAGAATAGATCGTATAGCAGCAGGGTGGATGCATCATAGGGCATATTTTTCACCACGACTATTGGGAGCTGAGACATGAAGGGTGGGGATTGATACAGGTATAGAGACGGAACACGACACAAACAGAAACAAAAACAAGGTGTACTGGCAGTTTACCTGTGATGAGTACTCAGTACCGAGCCATTCATTTCAGAAGCTTATCTCGGTGCGCGAAGAAATGTATGAACAAAGTGGAGCAAAATCTATGATGACATATCTAGGGTGTATCGCTTGAAATTCCTTCGGAAAAGGTCAAGTACCTCCTTTATCTAATCTCAAGCGATTCTCAACTGAGTTGAGCTATATTTTCCATATAGCAGCTGAAGTGATGAGGAGATGGAAACGAGGCTAACTGTACGCTGCACCGGCGTCTTTTCAGCCACAAGGCTGAGGACGCAGACCGGTATGAACTCAGCCCAAGCCTAGCCGTTCCTGCGTTTGAGGCACAGTTGTGTTTCAATTGAGAATTTGAAGAGTATATATAGACAAGAGAATAGTCTTTGAGGGAGTTGGAGAAACGGCTTGGACTCTTCAATGCGTCAAGCTCCAACGAAAACAGGTACGCTCTGTTGAATAAAACATGCCTACAAAAACACGGCCAATCCAGCCTCAGGATTCTAGAAATTTTATTGGGTCTAAGCAGTACGATCCAAAAGCACAAAGCGCCAGTGACTCATATAAGCAGCCTAACATACATGCCAATAATCACAAACTAAAGGAACTTACAACTTGAAGCTCTTGAGGTCAACAAGACTTCTACGTCCCTTCAAACGCCAGAGGACAAAGAGGACAACGGCAGCGATGACAAAGTAGAAGACGTTCGAGTACTCCTTGGCGACGGCTCTGACGTCAATGACCAGGGGCATGTTCGATGGGTCGTTGTAAACAGCGTTACTGATGACCAACTCCCAGATTGGAGTCTCACCGTTCAATGGGACTTCGTTGATCTTCTTCAAGATGTCGAAACCCTTGATAAGCTGACCGAAGGCAACGTACTTGTCGTCGAAGAAAGGTTGGTTTTCCTCCCATTGGATGAAAAAGGAAACACCGTTGGTGTTGTCACCGGTACTGGCCAACGAGATACGACCGGACTTGTCGTGCTTGACATCCCAGTTCTCGCAAGGGAACTTGTCGAAGGCGACTTGCTCGTACTCCTTCCAGTCATTCTTCTTCATGAATCCACCTTGAATAATCATGTTCTTCACCACTCTGTGCAAGATGGTCTCGGTGAAACCGTCAAGCTCCTGCTCAACCTTGGTGACAAAGTTGGCGACAGTGTTAGGCAAAAGCTCTCCAAAAAGAGCAAACTTCATCTCACCCCAGTGCTCCACCTCATCGGCAGACTTGAAGGCACTGATGAAAAAGGAGACAAAGTGCGTGACCTTAGGGTCTCCCACAACGTGCTTGGCCTCCTCTGGCGTCAATGCGAGGTCAGAGGAACACAAGGCAAGGAGTGGCAACGCCAAGAATTGAAGAAGTCTAAGCGGGTTCATGGCTGGCGCTGGACGTGAATTCAGTACTAGGAAGAGGAGTGGTGAGAAAAAGCCCCCGGGACTTGAGGACGGCCGAAACCAGAGACGTGTTCGAAGGCAGGGACCTACCTGCAGGCCGCAATCTTATTAATCCTGAGAGCACAGTGCAGGACAATTGACATTGGGCGTTTGCATATAACACTCCAGATCTGCGAGAATTGAGGGATGAAGACGCAATTTAAAGCGATTATACGTGAAAGGTATTCTAGACTTCTCGGGAAAGGGCTCCAAGTCTCGTATTATTGTCAAAAATAAGATCACGGTGAAAGAGAAGGAAATCTCTATTTAAAAGCCTTGACGCACGCAAGTATTTCAGTGGTGCATACAAGAAGGGTTCTGCGCGCGCAGCTCAAGTCGCTCGTCGAAGCCGCCAGCCAGCTTAGAGCTTCAGGCAGAGCTCATACATATCTGGCGTGTACATCACGTCAATTGAGTCATGTTCACTGCTTTGCGGTATATCTTCAAGTCTTGTAAACTTATAATCAACGCGAGAAAGCTTTAATAGCTGTGATGCACAAACATTGTATAGCAGACGTAAGCTGACGCCCTTAATTGGCAAAGCTGCACGTCACTCAGAAAATCCTGCGAGCCACGTCCCCGTGAAACTCACCATTGTGGCTGATAGAAGGTGTTCCGGGACTCCCGCCAGCCAAGACGTCCCGACTTTCAACTTCGAGACTTCATCCAATTTTAAATCTTCAATCGGAATTTTGAAACTCAGGTGATTGCTTTTCATTCGCCTGAAACTTTGGGTTTATTCAGAGCGATTCAGGAATGGGTCGTGTGTCGCCAGTTTGCCAAGCCTAAAAGTAGTCTGCAGCTCGAGCTGCGCTTTTTTTCACCAATTCGGTGGTGCAAATCGCTACTGCGGCCACTATTGTGCTTTGAGTAATTGGTCTGAATCGGCTGGTGAATTGTATCAATTTGAATTAGATTCTCAGCTCATATACCATGTCACTGAGATCGACTACAGACAATTTGCGTTTCAATGCCCTTAATACTAGCATTGAGGCTTTATTATCTCAGCCTGCAAAGGGGTGGTGTAGGTTAGACAGCGAATCTTGTGGATAAACGGCTAGTAAAACATCGTGTCTTTCGTCATACTCCTATGCAGAGCCCAAGTTTGATAGACTAAGAATTAAACATTATCTGTTTCAGTGAAGTCCTGAAGTGAATTGTCCCTCACATTCTACGCCTTTGTCACCATGAAGCGCGGTTCTTATTGTGTGAGAATGCTTGATTGAGCTTCTACTCGGAAAACGAGGCTTGACTTATCTCTCTTCAGACTGCCAATGAAAAGAAAAAAAACAAGAAAAAAACAACAACAAAAGGCCGACATGAAGAAAATTCATCATAACGAAAGCAAAAATTTATACCTGTGTGGGACGACCTTATTCAGCCATAGTTGAGTGCTGTAGGAGTGCGTGCATAATTTATGAGCTTGATCCAGAGATTCCTCATTGAGCGCATGCTCAAGAATCAATTCCTAGTATGCACAGATGAATTGGTTTGAACAGCGTCGATTATGTTTAACTAGTTATTTCTCAAACTCTCAAACGTGGGATGGACCGCAAAGTATATATTTCTGAGCGCTATCCTTTACTTTTCTAGCCCAAGACCCCAGTGTGCTCACGTGACTTAAACCTAGTGGCGATCGCGGTAGATTGAACTTCAGACACTCACCATAAAGAACGCAGCATTATCTCCACCAAAAGCCCATCAAATTTCCTCTGTAATAACCCACACATCACTTCTTTTCACAATGAACGGGATCACAGTGGATATCAACCATTTGAAGAAGGGCGAGGTGTCCTTGGGCACGTCGATCATGGCGGTGAAATTTGACGGCGGCGTTATTCTAGGCGCCGACTCGCGCACCACCACTGGCACCTATATCGCCAACAGAGTTTCCGATAAATTGACACAAATCCACGATACCATCTACTGCTGCCGGTCAGGCTCTGCTGCAGACACACAGGCCGTCGCCGACATTGTCAAATATCAATTGCAGATGCATGCAGTGCAGTTGCCGCCAGGCGAAACCCCGACCACGAAAGTGGCGGCGTCGATCTTCCAGGAGATGTGTTACAACAACAAGGACAGTTTGAGCGCAGGAATCATCTGTGCGGGCTACGATAAACACAACAAGGGCTCCGTGTACCTGATTCCAATCGGCGGGTCCATTCATGAGCAGGAGTACGCCATTGCAGGGTCCGGGTCCACCTTCATCTACGGTTGGTGTGACGAGAACTTCAAGCCCAACATGCAAAAAGACGAGTGTGTAGCATTCATCAAGGCCGCGCTCTCTGAGGCCATCAAGTGGGACGGCTCGTCGGGAGGTGTCATCAGAATGGTCATTTTGACCGAGGCGGGCGTGGAGAGGTTGATTTTCTACCCGGAGGAGTACCAGCGCTAGCGCCTGAACGGAGGATATTGTATAGAGAATGAATATTTGAAACGAACCGACAACTCCTGGGCTGCGGGTGCCCCGCGCTGTAAGAGGGTATGCTCATGTATCCTGTGACGAGCAGACCATAGAGGCGATTGCACTTATTGGAATTCGAAGATACGGTCCCTACGAAACAGGGCACATACAGATTTGAATCTATTAAACTATCTCAAGATTTACTTCACTTCATGGCCCGTAACGCTGCGGTCGAAGTCGATCAGCACGCATAAATTAGTACCCCTTCTCAGAATGCCATTCCGGCACACTCGCCAGTAATACAAATGATACATGGGCATGTACCTGCGAACAAATTCTAGCACCGCACTTTCAGACATGCCTGTATCGTGCCTGGAAATCAAGTCCGCCTCTTGCTGGAGCCGCCACCGGTACACGAAGTCCAAATCTGGTGTGCATAGGGTGACAGACACGTCAAATAGGTCCCACAATTTTTCGTACTCCCTGAGCTTCTCGTTGATTTCACCTAGATGATGCAGGGAACTACGATGGACGACTCCGCTGGAGTCGTTTGCAAAGTAAGGAGCTGCAAAACTGGCTGGATTTATCGCCCTATACCCATTGAACCAGCCCTCTAGGATAATGATATCCACGGATGTGTCTACGCTCTGCCACTCACTTTTAGGGAATCTGTCACCCTCTCCATTGAAAGCACTCTTGTTGTATTTCGGGACTTTCAATGGCACATTTCCGGTGATTAGGTCGTCCATGGTTTTCTGCGCCAAGGGGAGGTCGTGTGTACCCGGAAGACCCCTACCCACCAACACGAAGTTGCCTGATTTCTGTGCACGTGACGAGACAAGGGCTTGTTCGGCGTGTGTTAAGTAGAAATCATCTATCAGAATTCCAATTGATTTGCGTTGTGGGTATTTCTCTCGGAGATGTATGAGAAGGTGGTCTGCGAGATAGGACTTACCCAGACCCTGGGGTCCGGATATGCCCACTACGAGTGGTTTCAGAAAGGTCCAATGCTCAATTTTGCGGTCAAGGAAGTCTGCAGCTAACTCTAGAGACATTCTTATTGCGAAAGTTGCTTATTGAGTGTTGATTCAAAAGTTTTAATATAAAATGTCTTTCGATGCAGACGAAGTAATCGGGGTATTCGCTGCCGAGTATGTGCGAGAGCGGAGTGTGGGGAAGACTCAATCCTATTTATTGTATTGCAGTGCGAGTCCATTTCGTGGGCCCCAAAAGCTAAATAAAATAAAGCCACACATTCAATGAAATTGACTGACGAGATGGCATAATGATTTTTCTGATTGAATATTATATTACCTCCTTTGGATGACTTGATGATGGCCTATTGAGATTACCGAAAAGACATAAACTTGTCTTGTCTTGTGATAGATTCGTGTTTATGCCGACCAAAAGAGTACCTCTTTCTTCATCTCGTTCTTCTTTTGCCCCATTGCTGAATACGAGATCATCTTTCAAAACATGGCTTATGTTGTGCTCAAAACTCATCTCATCGATCCGAAGTCAGCTAAGGCTTAGAAATGCGAGTTGACCGACATCTCAGAATATTCCAGCACTGTGAGACTGGGGCGCATACCGTGGGAGAAATAACATTTCCATTCCTCGTCTACTATCTTACAAGTCCTTCATTATTTTCTCTCATTGTGTCTAGAACCTCCTTCCTATTTTCAGGAGCACCCATGTGGGCTAAATGTACAGTTTGCGGCTCTAAATAGCCTTGGCCTCCTTCAATTTGGCAATCAACTCGTCCACACTCTCGACCTTCACACCCGCCGAGCGCGATGGGGGCTCCTCGACCTTGAGTGTCTCCAACCTGTTGGCAATGTCAATACCTAAATCGCTGGCCTTCAACTTTTCCAAAGGCTTCTTCTTGGCCTTCATGATGTTGGGCAATGAGGCGTATCTAGGCTCATTCAATCTCAAGTCCGTGGTCACAATCATGGGCAACTCGGCTTGCAATGTGTCTGATCCACCGTCAACCTCTCTGGTGACGCTGATCGTGTTGCCTTCAATCTCAACCTTGGATGCATTGGTGGCCTGAGGCCAATTCAATAAACCTGCCAAGATCTGGCCGGTCTGGCTCGAGTCATCGTCAATGGCCTGCTTACCCAATATAATCAAGTTCGACTGCTCTTTCTCCACGACCTTCTGCAACATCTTGGCCACCGTCAAAGGTTCAACTTCAGCCTCGCCCACATCGATCAAGGTGGTGGAGTCCGCCCCTTTTGCAAGAGCAGTTCTCAAGATATCCTGGGCCTTGGTAGGGCCAATGGAAACGGCATGGATTTTCTCTACAAGGTCTTTGTTTGCCTCTCTGATTCTCAAGGACTCCTCCAACGCGATATCGCAGAAAGGATTCATACTGAACTTGACGCCCTTGGTCTCGACACCGGTGCCGGCCTTATTGATTCTAGGCTTGATGGCATAGTCGATGACCCTTTTGACGGGCACGAGGATTTTCAACTTGGTCGACATGTTTTCCGTGATCGTTGTTTTCGATAAAGCCAGGCCCAAGCGGTGCTTTTTTTCCGAGTTGAACCGAGACCGGAAGCCACTGTGCAGGACCATGTCTGCATACATTAAATTGGACGTCACTTTATCTGTTTGCAAGCCGGTTTCTCTGCTTCATTTTTTCGATTCTCGCTTTGAGTTGGGCGGTAACCTCGGTGGCCTTTCTCCAGTTTTCTTCGCCGTCTCCAATGCTCTTGATTTCGGGTCTCGAAGGGTGGCCAGTGTGATCAGAAGTACTGGCCCTGCGTGCGAAAAGTCCTGCACTGGACTCCTCTAGTACATTGTCACTTGACTGCAAATCCAGCGTTTTATGGCTGTCCGCCCCACCCTCTATGGACAATCTGTTGACGCGTGAGTTGAGCTCAGCCAGCGTAAGCCTGGCCAGAGAAGAGCGTCCTGGCGAAGCGAAAGGCGATCCAAATGCATCAGTATGAGACACTGCAGATGGCTGCGAAATCCCGGTAGAAGGCAGTCGGAGCTTCATCATTTCGATCGTTTGCTCGAGGCTTTTGATTTTCATTTTGGCGTTCTCTACGTCGCTCGTGAGCCGCATGATCTGTGTATCTTTTTGCCTCACCATGAGATTCCCGTTGGTGTTGTCACGGTAGAGTTGCTCGACTTTGTTAGTCAAAGCTGCGTGGTCTTGTTTGAGTTGGCGCGACTCTTCCATCATCGTAGCCTGTGCCTTTACTCCCAGCTCGTTTTCTTCTCTGAGACGTCTGTTTTCTTCCTTGAGTGTTTTTATTTCTTCAAGCACGTGTGGCGGAATGGTAGGTTCTGCCATTGTAGGTTCCGCCGCGGGAATAGAAGAAGCAGAAGACACAGCAGGCACTTTTGTGGATGGCGGTAAGAGCAGTCTTCCGGCAAAGTTTTTCATGGGTGCTTTCGCAGTCAGATCTGAGCGTTTTGCGGGAGAAGTGGCAAGACGTTTCGAAGGAATCGAAGGCACAGTGCTTGGCTTTTTTAGCGAAGGCGTGCTTCCAAGACGTGATTGTGGCGCTACTGATTTAGGACCTAGTTTGGGCGTAGCTTTGGACACAAGGTTGGGTGAAAAGCCGGCTTCTTGTGAGTGCGAAGAGGAGGGAGCAGATGAAGCACCGGACGCAACGCCCGACGCTTTCACGGCCACGCTCTCATACACGGCGCGTACTTTAGCGAGCCTGTTTTCGTCGACCTTCTCAAGGAAAGCACGGAGCTCACGCTCACCTGTTATTTTCATGAGTGTACCGATCATTTCTGTGGCAGCCTGGCGGATGGGCTCCTGTGAATCTGAGAGAAGTTTTACGCCGACTTGCATGATCAGATCGATTTGCCCTGATTTAGGCGCATTTTTCGTGCTTGCCAAACACCGCTGAAGATAGTTGGTAGCGGATATCTTCACCTGTGGCGTTTTGTGTCTCATTCCCGCAAGGGTCTCGTCCAAGATATCCAGAAGTGACGCCGACGCGAAGATTGCGTCTAAAGCGTTGGCAAGCGCCTCTGCAACTACTGGTTTCCTCTCCTTCGTCCGCTCGATAAGAGGCGCAAGAACTATTGTTCTGTACTTCTGGAACCCGTCTTTCAAGCCTTTCGCAAGGGCCTCGATTCCGTTCGAAACGAGCTGCACAACCTGGACATTGGCGTCCTTCAAGCACTTGCCAAAGAGCCGCACGAGTTCCAAGTAGTCGTCGTCTTTGAGACGGGGTGCTTTCGAAAGCACCTCCTGCACCTCCTGGAGAACAGCCACACGATCTTTCCACAACGTGCTGGTTGCGCGGGGGTACAAGTCCGAGGGCATTTTGGACAATACATCTACAGGCTCCATCAAATCGAACGGATCGATCTCCATGGAAGTTTCCGGGACTGCGTCAGCCATGGACACGTCGCCTGTTTCCGCGTTGGCAGCGCTCTGCTGGCGGGCGGCCAACTCCTTTTTTTGTGTGCGTGTGAGTCTTTTCTGCTCTGGTTTCGAGTCCTCAACTTTAGCAAATGCAGCAGTCAAGTCTTTCTCCTGAACTGGCTTTAACGAGGGGTACAATACCAGCGTGAGCCCCGAGCGGAGCCATACGTATAGTTCGACTGCCAACTTCGTCGTTTCAGCACGGACGTTTCTGTCGGCGTGTGCAAAAAGTTTCGCCAAGGAGGGAATAATGAGCTTGGGTGGGACAATGATGCACCCGTAATTCAGCACAAGTTGAGCTAATGCATTCACACAGCCTGCCACAAGTCTCGGAAGCCTGTTATCAAGGTGAGGCATGATCTGCTCGACGATCCAGTCGGCGGAATCCGTGACTTCCACAAGCAATAATATGGCATCCACCGCCTTGGCTTTGGTACCTGCTCGAGCAGATGACACACCCTTTTCACACAAGGCCAGCACAACCCCCGAGCCCTTGAGGCGCATGGCATTATTCGGAGAACATCCGAACTCTAGGTATTTACAAGTAAGCAACACCGCCAGTTCTTGGGCCACGACATTCAGATCTAGCACAAGTTTGCGGAGAGTGTCTGGCTTGGTATTGAAGATTTCAAAGCACGCGTCCTGATCGGACCGAGAGTTTTCGAACTGCGTGATTAACGTCGTATACCCTTCCACACGAGCTTTCCACGAACTGTGGATGAGTTTCTCCTCGATCGATAGGCTTGAGAAATCGGGCGTGTCGTCATTCATAATGGTGTGGTGGGTAGGGCTTATGGGGCGGTTAGGAACAAAAACTGGTGCTAAATCGGTAAAAGATTAGATAAATTGAATAAGATTGATCTCTGAAAGGGGAAATTCTCGACGTTCTGAGAATTCGTGGAATTCTGAGTGGTATCAATGTGGATGTACAGGTATGGATCCAGAGTCTCAGCAGTGGAGATGGTTTGTAAATAAACACTGGTGCGAATCGCGACTCTGGAATGCCATGGCGGATTTCGTGGAGAGGTGAAAAAAAGAAGATTGAACCGTTCGAGACATTTTTTCTTTTTTAACTTGATTTTCTTTTTTTCTTTTTTCCTTTATCTTTCATCTCCTTTCTTCTGATTCTTTGTCTTCAAGCGTATTATCTTGATCTCCTTACTTTAATTTCGAGGCCTCTATTTATCTGTATCGCAATTGTAGACGTCTGCTACTCATCTAAGCTATGAGTGCACTTGATACTATATCTGATGCATCTGCATTTATTCAATTGAAAGATCGCCTGTGTGCGGATGATAGTTAGATAGGTATATTATACCACACTTTGCAGACATGCAAGACAGGCCAAACTAACCAAAACGCCACTTAGTGATAAAGCCTTTGTTCAACGTACCTACATCTTCTTCATCGTCTCTTATCAGGTAGAGCCCGATACCACAAAGCCTACAACATAGCCTCTTCCTTTCTCCTACATGAAGTGCTCTCGATCGTTTCACTTTTTCCAATGTTTGTATATATATTATGCAGAAGTAGTCCGTACTCGTGAGAAACTACTCGATGGTTTTGGCGTATTTGGCCTTGATTTCATCGTAAGGCTTCAACGTAAATCCCCATTCCTCTTCGCCGGGTCTGGTCTCGTAGTATTTGCGGATGTCCGTGCCGTGGTATGGGTGATAGGCCAAGTTGAACCAAGGCAAGATGGCCATGAGCGCAAAAGAGTATTGCGAGTTTCTGTTGGCGATGTCCTTCATTCTGTCGTCCAAAGAGGACTCGTTCTCGTGGTATGGCAACTTTTCCTGCGACAACAACTTCTTGATCTCGTATCTATCCTTCTTGACCTCTCTAGCGTTTTCAGACCAGCCCAAAAATCTCTTCAGCGAGCGCACGTAGGCAGCGAAAAAACCACCCGTGAAACCCAAAAGCGTGGCCACTCTCAAAGCGGTTCCAGGAACTGGGCTGGGCTTTTTGAAAGAACCAGCAACGGGGTCCAATCTCTCCCATGCGACCAAAGTGAGTGGAAACGCAGCCGTCGAAGCGGCCCACACACCCAAATCGGATGCTCTGAAGTACGACACCACACGGGTGAAGTAGGGGTCCACGTCAATGAGCTCGTAGTCGCCGTGAGCGGGGTCACTTCTCACGGGCTCGTAAGCCTTGTTGTATGACATGGTGGTTTGTTGGCGTAAGTGATAGTTTGGCAGTAATAGGAAACATCTTTTTCTGATTGGGCGAGGTGCGACCCAGACCGGTCACGTGATGAGAGAGCTCAGCGGGGATTCTCCTGCTAGTGTGACCATCGTAAGCAAAGATTAGTTTGGGATGATAGCTTAGTTTTCTTAAAATGCCTGGCGTTGCACTCCAAACTCTTTTCTTTTCTTTTTAAAATTTCTTCTCGTGTATGTGCTTGATTTTTTCTAGCCGAGATGTTCTGCTGGTGTGCACCGTGATGGGGCTCCAAATACCCCGAACGACAATGCTATAGTGAATGAGCATTAGGGACTGTTCAGTTTAGAAGAAATAAAAATACTGAAAGAATGAAACTTTATCTCATGTGAACTATCCAAAGTGTTTGACTGTGCAGTGCTTGTTTTCGACGTCGTGTGGTTTTGAGCGCAACAAATTAGAAAAAGGAAATAGAAGGCTGGAACGTTGAGAGCTTAAACTGAGTAAGATGGCGTTCTTGTTGATTCTTTTGGTTTGGAGATTCGAAAATCACAGATTCTATGGCACAGAACAAATTTGAAGCTTGCGTGTTCACTATTTATATGCATGAAGTAGTAACCACGGAAAGAAACGGCAGTCATGATCTTGACTTCCCTGTGTTCCTGTCGGGCGTGTATTTTTAGATCCAGAAACACTTGGTAAGACATGTTGCGGAAAATTATTCTTCCATTGATGACAATAGTATGATTTCTTATTATTTCCCTGGGTGAGATGTCTTCGTCTTTGCAACCTTTTACCACCGAGTGATTGCAAAAAAGATGTTGAGGCCTTCCCTAGTAGTCCCTGGTGATGTGGTTGAGAAAAAAGTTATCTTCAAGGGCGTTTCTTTTGTAAACAAGTTCAAGGCACTCTTATCCTTAGCTCTGTCTTCAAGATTTGTTGACCAAGAATCCGATAGAAAAATCCCCGAACATTTAACGAAAGTGTTATTCTGCTTTTCGATCTACCGCGCGCTCGTTTAAATCTCGACCCCACAATCATCGAGAGCCGTTTTTAGCCAAACTCCCCGCGAAAGTTTAATCTACGATACCGTAACACTCCAACTATTCGATCCCAGATAGCGCAAGAAAAAATAAGACTCATTCGGATTGATCTATATACACAGACACCCAGAAGATCACACGCATCACACAATTTTTCATTCGTCTTCGATTCAAAACATTGTTTTGTTCAATTCATTCAAGGCATAGCATAATATTCTTCTGGCATGGTACGGTTAGCCGACGACCTTGAGGCCGGTGGCGTAACCAGGTCTCAATTCCTTTCGAAACTACAGCTTTTTCAATTCATCAACGCCGTCAGAATTCACAATGTGCCGGTTTTAAATGTGTGTATCGTTTCTGTTTTGAGCTTTTTCCTAATAAAACTCACCACGAAGTATAAGGATTTATACATGAAGAACTCGCTCATAACGATCATTGTGACGAATCTAGTGCTATACGGCATTTCCGAGACATTAGCACAGTCAATTTTAAGTTTTCATAAACAGGCACCCGCGATATCCTTCTCCCTTGGTGAATGGCGTAGACCTGGTATTTCCATAGGAAGCCCTGTAGTAGATGTTGCCACTTCCGATCCTCGAGAACATGAGCAGAACCGCTCTGCAGAACAAGTTTCCACACCCAGATTCTCGAACGACAATTACGAAGTATTCAGCGACGATTCGGACATTGATGAGGAAAACTTGGACCGTTTCCTCCGTCTTCTACGCTCAGATACAAGTTTGCCATACCAAGAACTGGCAGTGCCAGTAAGTCAGGGGCAAGACTATGATCTTTCATACTACAAATTCAGCAGATTGGCCGGATTTATGTGCTGGGGTTTTGTTATGGCTTTTGTCCAGTGCTCGTGGTACAGGTTTCTACAGATCTACTCAAAACACCCGCAGTTCGTTGAGGTGCTCCGCAAGGTTCTCTCTGATCAGTTTTGCTTTCTGCCTGTTTCATTATTTTGTTTCTTTACCTATGGAACAATGGTTTTAGAGAGCGGTACATGGGCTGATACGAAGGCGAAATTGCGCGAACTCTATCTCCCCACGTTGGTGATCAACTACTGTGTGTGGTTCCCCGTACAATTTATCAATTTCTTGCTAGTGCCACGTGACTACCAAGTCCCGTTTTCCTCGTCCGTCTCCGTGCTTTGGAACTGCTTCTTGTCCATGAGAAACTCGACATCTTGAATTGTCATGTATTCAAGGATCAATTTCTCAATGGAAGTATTTAATTTCCAGCTGTATCATAACCCAGAATTGATACAACTTCGTTGATTCACGTTGCCTTAGAGATACATACCCGATGTGCTGACTGAGTTGATTTTGCGCACAACACTGCTTAGATCCTTCAAAGCATCAGCTGAATCTCCCGGACTTAAGATTGTTGGGTAGATTTCGGCGGCAGCATCCATAATGGCGTCAGCATCTACTTTCTCAAAGCCTGGGTGGCCTTCTGAGTTCAAAACGAGCACTCCGACTTTTTCAAGCTTACCTTGCTTAGATATGGCTGATGTGATTGCAGCACTGATCCCAGTGATAAAATGGGGAGGTTGGAGATAAGGCACTTGTGTGAAAAGACCGGGCGAAGTATCAAGTTTACTGATTGAAAGTCCATTATTGAGCTGACATGGAGCAAGAGCCAACCATACTTTAGCATCCGTAGCCAAATTCGCAATGGAGTTTGCAATCTGTTTTTCGGCAATGGCATTGACGAAATGAGGTACCACAATTGCCAAACATGGTTTGCTTCCAGTACGTGAAATTGCGTATAGCGGGACGTTCAACTCGGGGTATTTCCGTCGGGACGCCTCATTATTAACGGCCGAATAAAGTTGCTCATCTTCATCAAACTCTTCCTCGGGCTTTGCGGGTTCTAGTTGCGGATATTGGACAAATAGAGTTCCCACGATGGTTTTAGATAGCGACTGTACGATCACGGCCATCGTGCTTGGTACAATAAGCACCTGCTCGAAATCAGTTTGGGTTTCAAACGTAGCTTTAACTTGCGGTATCAAAGGTTCTTTTTGGAACTCGTCCTCGTCGTCCAAAACGTGTCTAGCCGCCTGTCCGTCGGCCCATTGTTTGATCTAAGGCGTTAGTTTTGTACGGTGTGCAAATGCAAATTTCCCGAGACAATGTTAAAGAATTGAATCCCAATATCTTTGCTAGAGCCCCGAAGTAAATTCAAGGATGTAAAGTACACATACAAGCATGGTCGGGTAAATTGAACGGTGGTTCGAATACTGATCAATATTTAGTGGGGGCGAGGCGGATCTGAGCAAGGTCACGTGATGCCCTCAATTTATATCCTGGCTTGTCTCTTGCCACGAAATCCTATGGAAAGGGAATAAAATTCTTTTTTACCTTGTACTCAAGTGGAGTTAAAGAAACATGCAGCATGATATCTTACTCTACAAGACGTATAGGATGCTAATATATAGCATTAGAAAGGACCAACGTGATCCATCATGCACTCACACGAGAAGCTACACAAATGACAATCCCTTTCAAAAAGCTGATGACAACTAGCGAAACAACAAATCGGTCTAATGAGAAAAAGTGAAAGAAGCACAATTGGCCATTTGGCCTTACAATCTTTTACAATGTCTCCCGAAAGCCTTTTGACGTCTCAGTCACGATAATGAATCTCGGGCCTCAATTTCGCGGCAAAGCCCAGAATACAGCCACCTGCATGGTCTTCAATGCCTTCCAAAACCACGCCAGATCTGCTATTCAACAAGTCAAAGCCCCCGACAAAATTGTAAACTACTTTCTTGTTCCACCCAGACTCGACAAAATCCGTCGCTTTTTAAAATTGAAGTCGTACTCTTCGTATTCTAGAGAATTTCCTCATCGACCAACTATGTTTTCTCGGAGTGTTAGTTTGTTTCGCCCGGCTGTTCGTGCCTACCATTCTATCTCACATCCAGCATCGAATGTCATTGTACATAAAAAGACGCCCGAGGCTGTATTGTTCACCAAAGCTATTGAGCATGTACCAAAATTCGGATTCACCAAGAAAGCCATCGACCAGGCTGTGGCCGAGCTGAACTTCTCTGACCTGATTCAAAGCGCCATCACGGCGTCTCTGGGTAATTCCATGGAGTTTCTGTTGGTCGTATTTTGGCTCAAATTGCAAAGACAGAAATTGTACGATCACGTGCTGGAACCCGAGCTGCCTTTTCACAAAATTGCCGACGAATACGACCGTGCTGCGTACTTATTGAACAAGAGATTGCTGTATAATCAGCCCGTTATTGGCCAACTTTCAAGTGCCCTTGCCCAGCTTGTTGTCCCATATAACGTGCCCCAGTCATTGGAGGAGCTACATAACTTGAGCGACGACGTGGCGTTCTATGCGGGCGACATGTCCAATGACACTGCGTGGTACGCCAAGAGGTTATTGCTCTCTTCGATTTACGTGAAATCAGAATTGTTTCTGCTTCAGGATACCTCGCGTGATTTCGAGAGAACCAAGGAGTTTGTCGAGAGCAGCGTCGCCTCGGTGCGCTCGATGGGCTACGCGTACTCTTCCATTGAACAATGGACTATTTTCAATGCCATCTCACTGATCAACTTGATCAAGAGCCAGTTGGCACGTGGATGAATCTTTGAAACATAAACCCCCGCATTAGTTTATTATGATATATAGAAAGAGTAAATGTATGGACCTCATGCCACAGAACGAAGAGTTATTCATTCTATCTGCAGTGTTGTTCAATGAAAACGGCAATTTTAGATGCACTTAGGCAGAGACCATCTGGCTTCTCACCTGGAGCAATTTTGTCCGCGTAGCCTCCAAATCCTTTTGAGACTTCTCAACTTTTTCCTCAACGCGTTTGATCTCACCTTGGATGAATTCCATACGTTTCGACACATTCATCTTGGCCTCGTTGTAATCTTGAGGCATCAACACAGGCCCGGTCAACTTATAGATTTTCGATTCTTCGTTCATAAACTCGAACTCCTCCAAAACGATCTTGTTTTCCTGAAATTGCGTTTCGAGTTTTGAGCGGGCCTCCAACAATTCATTCATGGAAGTCTGGGCCGTGGTGAACTCCATCGAGAGGGCCTCGAACTGCTGGCTAGCTTCGGACATTATGTGATGGTGTGATATGGGGTATTTCAGATAAGTCTGAGAAAGAGGGGTATTTTAAGGGTGTTATAGGTATATACCAGGCGATTTCCAATGATAATCTATCAATGGCGTAGTTGACAGTGGACTTCTGTTCCGGAGACATCAATTAGTTTTCACGATCTACTGCGCGAGCATGAAGCGCGAACCTATAGAGACTCGAGTTGAAGCAGGGCCAAGTGAGATAAGGCAGTTCATTTTGGAAAAGATTGAGTTTTTGTAGATTTATGACATCCCGTTTGAATAAATAAAATATGAATGCTACTTATAATGTTGCTGAATATTGACAGATGCATTTTTTAAGCTGCGTTTGATGTCGGCACTTCATTTGAGGGCCGTTCAGATTTGTCCCGTGGAAGGATCTACAATGTTTCTCAGCGCTTTATATACTTTAATTGGGGTTTCAAAATATGTTTCTTCATGAAAAAGGAAGAACTTAGAGGTAGTTCGAAGTAGATCCAAGACTGTTTGAACAGTATGGCGTATAATCTGCCAACCTTCAGGCATGCGTCGAGAAAGCAGTGCCTGTTCTCGTTTGCACCCAAACGTCAACATAAGTGCTCTTGTATTAATGCCATCAAAGACTACAACTGATTTTTGTGAAATCATACCTCTCATGATATTAAACTTTGCTCAAGAAGAAAAATGAGTAATACTACCATTTATTTCGATTCCTCAACCTGTTTGTTAGACAATCATTCAGTCGTGACACGATATGATTGAGATCCAAAAACAAAAATTAACTCATCAGTTGAACTATAAAAAAAGTTTCACCGAAACTCATTAGCTTTTTTACAAATGACGGTTTCATGAAGACATTAGCTCAAACAAATATCGAAGTCACAGACTTTGAAATGATGAGACCCTTCTGCTGGGTAGTATGGAGTAGGATGGTACAAGTACATCAAATCTCTAGGAATCAAAGTCGTAATCGAAGGCTTCTAGAGGAGCCATTGCTCGCCTTGATTTATTGTACCAGGTTTAAAATCCTACTCTTCAAGTGTAAACCAACAGCAATAGTGATCCATCTATAGTACGCTCTAAATATCCGGGATATGGTCCATGTCGTCTACAGAAATATCGATCACCGGCACGAAGTTAGACCCGATCGGCACAAATCCAGCAGTCGTGGGTTCCTCTGCCTCTTCCAAATTGTCCGAGTCTTCCGAGCTGTTTTCTGTTTCTCTGCCGTCCCCACTCGCCATATCTACATCCATTTCCGCATCTTCTTGAGAGTGGCCCTTATTTCCAGCCTCTTTGCCGGAACTTTCCGAAAAGCTCATGGCTTTTGCTATCATAGATGGCGGGTCGCTTTCTGACAGAGCCAGCCTGCCAGTGTAATCGTCCACACACATATCGTCGCTAGAATTTTCTTCTACCGCCAGATCATCACCGAGTATGCTTAGCTGGGGGGCCACACTAAAAGAAGTATGCCGGCGTTGTTTTGGGCTCAGTGAAGAGTGACATAGCAGCGCCCCGCTATGCGATTTACTTCTTTTCTTTGAGCTCTTGTTCCGCCACTGCTTCTCCCGCATGAGCGTGCGCAGCTGCTGGTACGTGCTGGCGAAAAGATCCTGGTTGAAAAGAAAGCCCTGTGACTCTTTAAGAGAGATCACATGATAAGCTGAACTTCCCCGCGAAAAGCTGTAGGTGTCATAGACGGAGAAACTCTCGTTGTCGATCATCGCCTGAGATAGAAACGACGTCCGACGCAGCGTGAGCGGCGTCATGGGCCTTCTAGGGCGGGTAGATAAGCCACTTGCTGGTGAGGAAATGTGAGAGTCTCTCAATCCAGAAGCCATTGTGATGTGATGCTAACAAGATTTAGCTATTCCAAGAGATGTTCTATAGTCGTCTCTTACAAATGGTCCCGATTGAGGAAGGTGTGATCCAAGGTATGATATCGCTATGTGACGATGGTTTTGGCGTGTGGTGTCAATGTAGATCAGCAAACAAAAAGAGTCGCGTGACAAGTTTCTGTAAAAGAAAAGGAAATGTTCAAAGATGTCTTGGACTTTGATCTCGTTCGATAATACTCTCGATTACTTCTTCAAAGCTCAAACCGATTTTTTTTGGTATGTAGTTTCAAGCCTTAAAGTTGGGATCAGATGCTTGCGGTGCGAGTTGTGGGGCCAAAAGCGATAAGGAAGGGCCAGCCTGAGACTCGTTTAAGCCTGTACGTAAAAATCACAAGAGGAATTAAATCACTGAAAATTTTTGTCATATGTGTTCCGCTTAAAATTTGCGCGTATATGGTCTCAAGAGAGTTCAGAAACTTTAAATTATTTTCGAAAGTATGCTTAAATTGTGGTATGGGGTTGTAAACCGGCTGGCATATGGCAATTCGTGAGTCTGGTTAGGGCAGGCAGCGTGGTTATAAGCAGCACCATGAGGGTGTTATGTGCAGATCGATAAGCTTTGTCACTGTGTTCGTAATACTACCCACTTTTAGTGAGAGAATGTTGAAGAATCTCTTGTATTTTGTGTTTCTAAGTTAGCAAAAGTTTCATGACTTGAAGGCTGGAATAGGGAAAAGTGTGGGAGGGAGGAGAGTAGTTTTGCAAGAGGAACGATATGTAGTCACATGACAAAGTAGCCTGAGCTTGATTACAAGTGCCACCCCTCGGGAAGCATGAAATTACCTAAAATGAAATGAACTTTGGAGGTAGAAGAGTGAAAAACTTTCTGATCTGGCTCATAATAGACAAAGAACTCAGGCAGCTTGTGGTGTGATGTGAGTCTCACATCTCACAAACTCATAGAATGACTCAGTCCATGAATACGTTGCTGCAGTAGGTAATATTTCTGCACGAAGTCCTTATCAGGCTGACAAAGCAAGAAAACGATCTCTAACAACTGGATCACACTTGATTGTGTCTAACTCTTGAGTGTTCTCATTTTGTCTATAGCTGGTAAGATCCCTTTGGGGCCGCCTAATACAGTTTATATTCGACACAGTGAAGACAAATTAGATAAAATATGCTTTTTCCGAAACTGAGAAACAATGGGATGCTTGAATTGCTTGGAATGAGAACAAAACTATGAATCAACTTCATTTGTTCTCTGCCTTTAACGACCGACCCCACGGACACTGACAGCCACCGAAACTACCTAAGGATAGTCCACTGGGTAAAAAAGTTGGATTCTTAGCTCATTCATCTTGGAAGCCCTTTCATTGAATTTTTCTTTATAGCTCTTTTATGCATAAATCTTTTAAAATCGCAGCTTGACTCTATGACAGGGGTCGTCGGTGCTATGGAGTCCAACGATATCACGAACACCCAATTGTCAAGCAGCATATCCCATAAATGAGTCCAGAGTACACACCTTATCGAACGATTTTCTTCTAACTTTGCCGTTTTATATTAACCCAAAACATATCCTAAATTTATATACAAGCGTATGCAGATCAGCGTTTCTCCACACACATCTAAAGAAGTAAAATTACGAGAGGCATTCCTCTGTAGACACCATAAAATCATCATGGTGTCACGCGCTCAAAGTAGCAGTTCCTGTAGATGCTCGGTTGAACTTGTTCATTACGTACATGAACCCGTCCCGGTGATCCAGCAAATTCTTAGCAAACCTCTCTCTGCCCCAGTGCTCGATTTTGCGTTTCAAGCCGAAAAAATTGGAAGAGAAGCGAACATTGACCTTGAGGTTCGTCAGCCCCAGTGAGCAGTCGTATGTGAGAAACTCTTGCACTTTGATAAACCGGCGGTGGTCGACGTTTGCCGAGTATGCCAATACTGTGTTCTTGTTTCTGTCAATAATCGACTTTTCAATCACCCACAGCTCGAGGCTCTGGCCCAAAAAAGGCTTAATAAAATCAGGCAACACTCCTTTTTTCACAACTAGACGTGTGGTGTTGAGTCTGCCTTCGGCGTCCACAAAGCATTCGAGGGTGTCGGAACTAATGACGTGCTTGGCATATGGGTTGGGATATCTGTTGAGATACGCCACCGAGGTAGTTTTGAAATCAAAGTCAAAAACCAGCGACGACTTGAAGATCTGCACCATCGGTTGTAGGGAGAGATTTGGGAATCAGGACGTGTCAAGGGTATTGGCGGGTGATTTTGGCGGGGACTGGAGAGAAGAGTGCGTCACGTGATACCGCGGATGCAATTGAATTACAAAATTTTGTCTGAACTTTAAAGATGGCACCGCGCATGAATTACCCTTAAAGAAAATCTGATGTGCACACTTTTCAAATTATATACAAGTCTCAGGCTATATAGGAACCCAAATGGCTTCTTTACACTCTTTCAAATCCATCAGAACAGGAAAAACCTCTTCAATTTTTCTGTACTAAGTGAATGAGTATGTGTAAAATAATTGACCTGGTGGATGAAACATTTTTTTTATGTCTCGAAGTATACCAAATGACGATTCCAATGGTCTCATTCTTGGTCTACTTTGTCTTTTCCGGTAATCTAGTTATCTTTATAGCTACATGATAAGTCTAGCGAAGCCTTCTGGACATCGACTTGTAACCTTTAATGTTTCTTTTCAATCTTTTGAATGTGACTTTTGTGGTAATTGTCACTTACAGATCGCCCCGGTGGTGAGTGAGTGTGGGTAATTCGACGGGTTGCCCGATAGTGCGCAAAGAGAAAAGGCTACTAGATATCAATGCAATGAAGAGTAGTGTTCGTTGGAAACGTGCTTCAAGAAAAGTACATGAGTATCCTCATGAAAACCCTTGAACTGTAGATAACCCATGCCCACGAGAACAGTTGCGCCACATCTCACACCATGAGTCAGACCATCCTAATTTCACGGCGTCAGAAATTGAACCTAAAACACAATTTTATGAGGTCCGATAACGAGAGCAAAGTTTAAAAAGCAAAAGATAAGTTTGGTTTGTCACGTGACCTGAGTAAATCACATAGCGGGGAAATTTTGGGAACAAACTTTGCTTAAATTAATCAGGCCATCAACCTGCGTTATGAGAGGCAAGGATAAGCGGGCGCGCTGCGCACCACATCGTCTATATCTCAGAGACGATAACAATAAATTACACGCAGCTTTAATCAGCGCTTTCTGAATCGTGATTGGCTACAGATAATACCCACTCATTCTACTTGCTTCAGAGGGAAATATAGAGGTTTGGCAGAATGAATACCGTTGAGGTCAATAATATCTCGTAGCTCGCGGTATTGTGAGAAGGTCCGGCGTAATGCGGAGCTCGATAATCATTTTCGGCCAAATCGGCTAAAACATCGGACCGTAGATGAAGGCAATGTCGTAAAGGTAAATGGATTCAAGTTGTTGATTGAGCACAGATAGGATTATGAAAACTGAAAAGAAAGAGGGCTTGTGTAAGTTACATCTGAGTGCAATTGTAAAAGAGCAGTCCAGCAGTTCGCGGTTTTGTTTGTTTCCAGAATTGTCCAGGGCGGAAGTTGATTCCGCTCAATCTAGATTGCATGGTACGATTTTACACATGTATGTATTCTCTCGAAAGGCCTCAAAGATGCGAAATTGATTTAGACCCGGTGGATCAATCCGGAAAGATAGCGTGACCTATCGTTCTTTCCGTTCAACAACTGGTCTATAAATGCTCTATTGGTGAACAATAGATAAAGCTTCTTCGCAATCGATGCCTAGCCAAAGATTATTTTTCTCGACGTTTGTGTTTTTATAATTCCGGTTAACAGCCCTGAAGTAGCTCCCGCGAATCTTGCTTATATAGCAGACATGTACGATGTCGCCATCTCCATCGAGCGGAAAAAAGCAATCAAAATATTTTTTCTCCACGCCATGGAATGTGTCTCAAAAAAATGGTTCGAGAATGATGCATGGTTTTCTTAGCGACTACGACCTAGACCCGATGGCCAGTAAGTGAGAGAATAAATTTCTTTTTGGTAATCTTACCAGGTTTACCTAACCAGGCTGTACCGTTGGATGCGGCCGTTGGTGCCAGATAACGTGACGTAAATTTATAAAGAAATACAAAAGCAGGCCGAAGCCTAATGGCATACCGCATCTCATCATACGGCAAACAGGGCTATGCTCTGCACACAGACAGCTCATCGCTGCGGCTCACTGCATATATAGTCCAAAGTGAGGGCATCTTTCAGGTCGGCACGGCGTCCGCACTGAGATGATGCACACAAGCCTGCATGTGGTGCTAGCAGAGCGGAATTAGCCTAACTTGCCAC
>JAJMCI010000046.1:0-74731 GCA_030565705.1 Metschnikowia baotianmanensis
CATGCAGCGTGCACACAAGCCCCGTTGTCGCGTCGAAGGGGGTGGCCTGGTGGCATGGACCTGCGTCGCGAGGGCGGCTTGACGCGGATGCAATATATTAATAGGCGTCGTTTCTCTTATCGGGCTTTTTCACAACCTAATAATTGTCACTCTCCCTGGACTCGACTTTCAGATAACTGCCGGTCTTTCCTTCATATTTTATTTCAATTCGCTTGATAGTCCTCAGGCTACACGTCAAGCTTGGCCCTCTACATCCTCGTGCCGTGTGCGTTTTCCCCCGCCAGATCTGGATCTGCAGAGCGCCGGCCCCCACAGATTTTTCACACCACACTTTTTGAAAACATGCACCGGAACCTCTCATCTTCCCTCGACACAAAGGCGCTCAGTATCTTTATTCTGAAACCCGTGTCGCAAGACATGATGCACAAACTCGTCGTGGCCACCTTGCACGTGATCCAGTGCCAGGAGGACCGGAGCGGCATGACTACCAACGGCGGCCAACCGCTCCCCTCCTTGATGACCTTCATCAACAGGTTGGTCAAGTACACCAATGTTTATACAGGCACGTTGATGGCGACGTTAGTCTTGTTGGACAGGTTGAAGCTCAAGTTGCCACAAAACGCCCAGGGCTTGGCGTGCACAAGGCACCGGGTCTTTTTGAGCTGCTTGATTTTGGCGCTGAAGTTCCACAATGACTCGTCGCCTAAGAATATCCACTGGGCGAAATACACAGACGGGCTTTTCTCCTTGAAAGACGTGAACTTGATGGAGAGACAGTTGCTTTTCCTTCTAAACTGGAACGTCAAGGTCTCCAACGAGGAAATAGTGTTGCATTTGGGCAAGCTCTTATCTCCAATCAAGGAGAACTTGGTGAAGACCGCCAAGATGAAGCTGTTTTTGTACGCGCAGCAACATGCCGCCCTCACCTCGCGCCTTCTGGCCAGACCACATCTCCACACGCCTCACGCCTCTCTTTCCAGAAGCTCTATTTCCAGGAGCTCGTCGGCAGTATCGGCACTTTCTTTGAATCACGATTCGCCCTTGAGTCCCGCGCATTCGGACGCGTCCATGTACCACGCAAGACAAAGCTCATGCAGCTCGGTGGAGTCCACAAGCCCCTTGGTGATACACGAGGCGTACCACAAACACGTGGACGTGTATCCGCAAATCAACATGACTACGCTCGCCGAGGAAGTGGAGGTGGCGCGAATGCTCAAGCAGATCGGGCATCACAGAACGTGCCCCCGCTAGCCGCAGGGTACCGTCTGAGAGGTGGTCGTAAAAACTGCATTTATCTTTCGCTCTTCACTTCTTCTAATTTAGTTTTGGTTAATTCACGGTTGGGCTTTTCGATTTTTCTGGCTGTAGATCGCCTCTGTATTAGTATCTGCCCACAGCGTGTTACATCACAGATGGGCAAATTCCAAGCTCGGCATTGTCCTTTGTCAGCAGAGCAACTACATTCTATATTTCACCTTATTTCTGATTTTGCAAAAAAAAAAAAAAACTGTGCCAAAAAATAAAATAAAAATGGAATGTGTAAGTGCGTGATCCCATCTTGTTGGCTGCAAAAATACATCACCTTTTTTCTGCGCGACATTTTACATAAATCTACCGTGCCGAACTCGCACTCGCTTCGCTATCTACACGCACCCGTACACCGCACTCGTAAGTCTAGATTGGCTAGATCGCTTGGGGGCCCTTTATCAAAAAGCCATCACTCCTACTATGATCCAGCAAGTTTCACGTGAAAAGTCATTGCAGAAAATGGTGTACTTCTTAAGAGCGTTTTCTTTGAGTAGAGTTTCCCTGAAAAATAACAACAAAATCCAGCTCATGAACCTCGGAAGTATTCTTCTGAAGGGCAAAGTCGGGCAGAACAGTCCGGAGAAGAAGTCCGATAAAGAGGCGCAAGTGTTCCCGACACTGTCTAAAGCACAAACGTCGCTCGAGGATTTTGTGGACATACATGCAAAAGAACTCGAGAAAAGCTCGTTTAAAATCGGATACATGAGTAAAGACGATATCAAGCTCCAGGAGTTCTTGGACTCAGGGAGACAGTTTGGCGGCAGCGGCTCGGGCCTGGTGCTCCGACGGGTAGCTGCAATCGACAGTCTTCCTGAAGAAATCGATATTTTGAAAACTCCGTGGGAAGAAATCGAGCGCATTTACGGTGTTCTCAAAGAGTTAGACAACGACAAGGGGGTCCATTTCAAGTACAAGCGAAGGCTAGGTGTCGATACAAAGAGTCTTCTCGCCGTGAGAAACAAAAAAATCACCGATATGTGTAAGTTTTCCCGGCGCGATCAGAAACGGCAGATGCTGCAATTGGACCTGGCGTTCGAAAGCATCTTCCAATATAATGTCATGGGCTTCGACCGCAGTCTTGCCGGAGTTCCGCTACAAACGGGAAAACACGCGTTTGCAAACGAAAAGAAAGAGCCTCAGTTTCCCGTGGAACTTCTAGAAGATTCCATGCCCTTTGAGACCAAGATCCCCATCCACAAAAAAGAGGTGAATTTCATGGAAGACGATGCTCTCGAGGAAACGCTCATGCCCCATGACGTCAAGCCGAATTCCCCGGAAGATCTTTTGCTGATGGAGGGGAAACCCATCATGCTCAGAAACATTGACGACTATAACACTTTGGAGCATTTGCTGGAGGATCTCAAGACGAAAATCGAGGACGAAATCTACAGCCTCCAGAAAGTGCTTTCATCAGAGATCACCCGCAGCACAATGTCGCTTTTCCTGAGTCTTAACAGGGAGCTCAAAAGAAACGAGTTTTTGCTTGTTTCGAAAGCCCCGCTAGCCACAAAGTACACAGGCCCGACGTTCAAGTATGCTTTGAAATTCTTTGACTTGATTCCCTTTCAAGGCTCTTTATTCACGACCATCAAGCACCGCACCTTTCTCAAAAGACACCTACACAAAATCGTCATGCTTAACTTGAAGGAACAGATCGACTCGCTCACGCGAATCAAGTACACGCTGCCCCCAGATAAGGAGGCGTTTTTGGAAAAGACCCGCGCCCTGGTGCGCCTGTTAATCAAGGACACGCTCCTTCCGATGATTCAAAAACACCGCATCGACATCCCTCTGCATGTACATGCGGTAAGCCACAAGCAAATGGAATACAGCAGTTTTCTGCGAATCCACTGGCTAAGAAAACCTGCCAGGGTGAATGGGAAAAACCGCAAGCCGCTGGAGCGCAGACAGGCGCAGTATATCGAGGTGGCCCAGGCAACGGGCTTGTAAATGCAGGGGTGCTGGCTACACGCTTACCACGTATTTAAATGCTAGGAAATATTATAAGTGACCTGTTTTCTGCATGTAACAAGAACTATGCCGAAGAAAGAGAACATGAAACACAGAAATTTAACTCTCCTTTGTCTTGAACTCGAACTCCTCTTTTTGAGGTTCGCAGTGCGCTTGATCCTTGAAGCCACCAGCCCGCTTCTTACACGAAAACGCGGGATTTCCGATTTTCGCACTACCCTCCACTTAAGATTTTTTCACACAACCACCAACACCAAACATCAAATCCATCGTCCATAATGCCGTACAAGAAGGTGGCGCAGCCGATGGCGTTGCCCAAGTTGCCTCGGTTGAAATTCAAGAAGTCTGCCCAGGCGAAAGCCAACAACCCTTGCATTCTTTTGATGTCGTCTCTTTTGAACTGCTGGGCAGCCAACGGAGAGGGAGCAGCACAATGTTCAGCATTTGCACAGGACTTAAAGACATGCATGGAAACGCACAAACCAGTGACCCCTCCACCAAACCCAATGAACTACCATGCCCAGAGACTCTACTCTAAGTTCAAGAAGGTGAACGACTAGTTTTCGCATCGGCGCGACAATGTACATAGATCAATGAAAGGAACGAGATAGACTCGAGCTGTAGCAGGACGTACGCCAACAAGTATGAATGGGACATATTGAGATCCTATTATGATGGAACTTATAAAAATAATTAAAAAAACAGATTGCTGCTATCGGAATACAAAAAGAATTGCGATTTCTGTGGATCGAACACAGGACCTTCAGATCTTCAGTCTGACGCTCTCCCAACTGAGCTAAAGCCGCTCGGATTCTGAAATAATTTTAGAGTACTGTCCTACGAACTTCAATCAGCCTGCTGTTTGAGGATCTTTGCTTGGTTTTAGAGTATTTTTTATTTGAATCAGGAATTGTGAAAAAAAAAAAAAAAGTGAGAGCTCCTGACTTGAGTTTGTCTCAGGAAAACTCATTATAAATCCGCATGCGGCAAGACGCTTCGTACAGTCTCGTATAAATTCCGATCTCAGAGGAGATCAATAATTGGTGTTTTTGGGGATACGAGTATGTGGACCTGACTCAGATGCCAAGACATCTCTATAATGAATGTTCGTAGAGCAGATAATTGTGGGCTATCCTTGGCATTCGATCACCTATGAATCTTGATTCATTGTTGGCACCGTCATCACAGACCTATGAACAATTGCGTGACCTTAATTGGTTCGTTGACACAGTCCGTCGAGTCTATCATTTCCGACGCCTTGAGCAGAGAGCTGGGGTTCCTCTTTCTGTTCTTGATGATAGATAATGGAAACGAGCGTTGGGGCGAAGTAAAATAGTGACTAGTTGACATGGTTTTCACATGCGGGTAATGTGACGAGGAGAGATTAGGGCTTGGGAAAGCTGGAGTCTCGCGATACTCAGTGCATTATCCAGACGTTTATATGATTGCGTTTTGAAAAAAGCTGTCTTTTAGATTGAAGTTCGCAATTTACAGAAGAATTTTCATTGACAAGAGGATCGGAGTATTCTTTCATTGGTGTATTTTGCGACCAATAGAAAACCATTTTGCAGGATCATTCACATAAGGTTTTTGAGACATGTTTTTATGCTAGCTACTCGATGTAGAGTGAGTAGTTCAGTGCGTGTGTTATTCAAAACAATCACGAAGAAATTCACCGGATATTTACCTAAAGTTCATGTATAATGTCGTACAGCCGAGGACTGTTGCCGAGCCTGCATACAGATCACACGTTTTACAGCCAAAGTTGGTCTTGTTTAATAAAAGTATCTGTTGAGGGTTAACTATGGTACATGGTTTGTTTCTTCGCAAATAATCCTGACATGCAAAAAAATGGACGCCCTTTGAACGAGGTCGCGATAGTATACACAATCAGTCAGTATATGCCATCTAATACCAGAAGGAGCATATATCACACTGCTCAATTGAAACCTAAACGCGTTGTTCTTATGTGCGCCAAATTCGAGAATCTCGGCCTCTGATTTGCATTTCTCGCAGCTGATGGCCATGGAATCGAAAGACTGAGCCAATTTTTCTTGCTTAAAAAGAGGTAGGAGCGACCAATAAACGATCGAATCACGCGCTTTCAGCGCCAACTCAGACCACGACACATTGTTGTAGTTTTGAAAATTGTCAGTACAAATTTTGTAAGAGTCTAGCGAACGGAACACCACATACGCACGCTACTTCTCCGGGACGTATTCTGACACGGATCTCCATGCTTCGATATATCCATGTTCTCCATAAGTAATTACACAAATTTCTGGATCTCCTCGTTTCCAACTGTAGGCCTGTTTCCGTTATGTGGTCAATCACATGGAGCTTGCAATAGTAACTAGTCTCTGGTTCTTCCTCGTAAACTTTATGAATGGTACTACCTGTTCGTCTTTTTCCAAGGACTCGAGAATTTCGTCCGTGGTAATCATTATTTTTCAGGCTGTACAAAACTAACGTTAAAGTTCAGACAATTTTCTGTCTTTCTTTCCATATCTACTCAAGACTCAAACTGTCTTGTTCTGTATACGGAACAAGGCGCCTACATGCGGGGTAGGGCGCAGTCACGTGAGCAAATCACTGGACTATGACAAGGCTTGGAAACATCCAGATTACACATCTGCCACTCTGGATATTATAAAAGACCATGCTCCTGCCCCTTTGTATCTTTTCCATGTTTGCTTTTATGTTTCCTGATGACTGCAGCCTCGGCCGCTTCGATTCTAAGCCTTCTTTTATCTCCGCATGCACGTTCCAAGTGCGTGAATGGTCTTTTTTTCTTTTTTTTTTTTTGGCGGACGTGTCTGGGCTCAACGGTCTCTTTCATGTAGATACAGTACCCTACGCAGGATCCACTCACATCAGCGAGAAGGAACTGCGCAAATGAATTTACGGAAGTATCCCAAACATCATTGCCTTGGCTGAGGGCTGCACATTTACCCCACTAATACCAAGATAATAGGCTTACGCGCTGGAGGGGCCCTAGTTTCGACCCGGCTCCAAGGGTCATTATTGTTTCCATAGAGGCACATCTTCATCTCGAAATGCGATTCCGGTGTTTTCTACTTTTCACATGGGCACTTCTCCTACGACCGGTGTTGGGCGGCTTCATGCGAGCTCAGAGTTTCGGAGACACCAATATCTCGTCCCAGGCGCTCGAACCTTTGGTTGTTTTCGTGGCCATCGACGTGGAAAACCAGTTGATGAAGTTTCTTATCAACACGAAGGTCATACACACACAGAATCTGTCAACAACGGAGCCAGTAATCACCGATGTGGACTTCTTCACTAATAGATTCACGACGCTCCACGTCGAGATGGACTTCAGGGGCAAGACGTTCCTCCGAGAAAACTTGCGCTTTTGCGATGTTTTGACCGTGAAAAACACCTCCCTATCTGAGGATACATACCGGTTCAATGGTCTTTCCTTTGACTCCACGTCTCTGTCATCTGGCCCCGTGGCTACAGAAATAGTGAACCCTGATTTTCCAGGATTCAGATACACAACTGCGAGCACCACAATACCAGTACGTGCCGTGAGCCCTGTCAGTGACATCACCAACCTAAAATCTAATGTTTCTACGTTGAGCAGCTCGTTCTCAACCTCCAATGCTACTGTAGAGGAGCTTTTTTCCAATGCATCTGATGAGAGGCTTCTCTGTCCATTGTATGTGAACGACTCCATCGTGCTCTACTATCAAGCTGACGTGAGTAAGAACTTCGAAGGATTTGGCTCTTACTCGGTCAGATTCTCCGTCATTTCGAATAACGAAAACTCCGACACTATTGCCAGCGCCGTGGGCTACGTGACATCTTCTGTGAAAACACAAAAGCTCGTGAATTTCTTGTTTTATGGCATCTTGAGCGTTTGCGTGTGCTCGTACGTCATGTATCACGTGATAATCATATTCTCACCGGACCAAGAGTCGCAGAATCCTTTCTTGATCGAAGCCTCGGCCATATGTAACGAGGGGCTTTTGAGACAATTGGAGGCGCCTCCATTCGCGCTAATTTCGTACTTGCAATTCGCTCTTTTCATGAGTGGCTTGAACTTACAGTACCCTGGGTTTTTTTTAAGCGTGATGGGAGAAATCCGCTGGGTTGCACTTCTCAGCATCAACCCCTTACACGAATGGGTGTCGATGCCTCCTTGTCGGGAAGATAATATCTACCAGGCGTATTTCATTGGGCTCAAATCGTTGGCCCAGTACACTTCATATGCATACTCTCGCTACAGCTGGCTCAATTTTATGGTTTGCTTGCTCCTTTGGACCGCCGCGGGCCTGGCAGGATACCAGATTTTCATATTCATGAAGGTCTTAGCGCGGAGCACCCGGGCGCCGTCTTTTTTCCAAAAGTTATTCGGCCATCCCACCCAAGACAGCAGTTCAAAAAAAGAGAAACAAAACTCAACGTCCAGCTTTAGATATTCCTGGAGAACAAACATGTGGGCGTTGCTAGGCGACCTTTTGCGTCAGTTTCTCACGACCTTTGGGTTACCTTTTTTGGTGTTGACCATCTATATGCTCTACACCGCCTCACGCATGAACAACCATCCAGGGCAATCTGTCGAATTGAGCGAAGAAAACGCATTCAGTCCCACCATTCCTTATGATGTTTTGAGTCCTCATCCCCCGAGCGAAGTGTTTCACTCGTTGAAACTGGACAGAGAACATCCCCACTTACCTGGCGAATTCACAAGTATTCCCAGAGTCAGTGTGGGATTTGGCATATTGGCATTGGTTGTGTGGCTCGGAGCAGTAGTTCTGTTCTTCTACTATTATTTCGTGCCCATTCTGATCCGAGGACGCGAAAAGAAAAATGTGACGAAGCTTTACACCTCCGGCAAGGCAATAGTGACCTGTGCATACTTGTATAACGCGTACGAGCCCTCGAAAGTCTCATATGTTGCTGTGGATATCATCGGAACCGTCTTTTTGCTGATTTCTATTGCCCTTTTGCAAAGACACGCGACGGTGCAACTCGTGCTTACAATTGTCATTCAATCCACGAGTCTTTTGCTACTCGTAGTTGTACGGCCACATTACTTGGGCTTGTCGTGGCACTCGCTCCCGCTCTTGATGTCCACGTGCCGATTCTTGGTGGCGGTCCTCAACGTGCCGCATTTGCGAACACTAGGCGTTTCCGAGTACAGTCGCAGTTACGTGGCATATGCTCAAATGTTGATCCATGTTTGCGTGATTGTGTGCTACATAGCACACCTCATTTATTGTCTTTTCATCACAATCATAGCTTTTATGAAGGTGCGGAGTGAACCACTGAAGGAGGCGACACCCGCGAACGGATACAGCAATGTCAGCTGTGCCAGCTCACTCCATGAGTTTGAATTCAGGCAGGTGGAATTGCAGCAGTCTGCTTTGTCGAAGAGCGATGATGCAGAGACCCGGTCTTTCACCAGAGGCAGTTTGGATGAGAGCGAGGTCGACTACTATAGGTCAAGAAGTGAGCGTGTTCTTCGCAGTATGGATTTGGAAGACACACATACAGATCCGAAAGGTAGCATGGATGCTCTCACGAACGAATCGATCTCGGACTTCCAGCTATCGGAACTCGCAATTCAAGAGAAAGATTACACGACGAGAGAGGCCGACCGCATTTTCCAGAGCTTCATTTGCACTCGGGAGATGGACCCTGAAGTCAAGGCGTTGTGGGAAGCGAGAGGCCGGAAAAACAGCCTGCGTTCTTTGCTGGCCAAAGTCGCAAGTTCCGGCTCTCAGAAAGGGTTTTTCGTGAGGTTGAAGGAGAAACTACTGCCGAAAAAGAAAAAGGGGTTCGAGGTGGTTAGACGCCGGCCGATTTCGGTGCAGCCTGCTGCCAGTCCAAAGACAGAGACGGCGGAGGCCCCTGAGTAATATCAAAGAATGTGAGATGGATAAATATAGAAATTAATAATTGACAGATTATCTCATCTATCATGTATTCTCATCTATCATGTATTATCATCTATCATGTATTCTCATCTATCATGTATTCTCATCTATCATGTATTCTCATCTATCATGTATTCTCATCTATCATGTATTCTCAACTATCATGTATTCTCATCCATCATAAATTCTCATCATGTACTCTCATCCATCATGTTTTCTCATCTATCATGTATTCCCATCTATCTCAAAAATTCTAATGTATTTTCATGTGGTCTCGTAAAAAATAAATTGGGTCCCTGATAGATGTACGAACACAGCCCTAATCCGTTTTTCTCTTCTTGGATGACCGGATCTCTGCTCCTTCGAAGAGGTCCTTCTTCATGATGTTCCTCAAGAGCTTGTCGTCGTCGATGACACTATATTTCTGCTCTCCCTTCTGGAACACTTTCTCCGTGTCCAAGCAATTCTTTAAGGACAAGCACTCACACTGTAAAACCACCAATGCCATATCCAGTCTTGAGAGGGGCGTGTTTTTAGGTGGCAATAAACCTTGTTTGGCCTGTTCTGGATATTCTCCGAGTCTAGCTTCCAAGATACTTATATAATGCTTCATGAATTGCTTGGTGAGTTTACCACTCTCGAGAAGTTGATACACTTTTTTGTACACTCTGCGGATCGCCCTGGCCTGATGTTCAGATGGGGCAGTACTGAAAGATTTCTGTTTATCGATTGCCGCAATGATAGTGAAAAGTTGAACTAGGAAAGTGAACTCGAAAATGACTTCCCCTGATGCAAAACAGTCGTATGAATCTAAAAGAAACTTCTCATCCTCCTCGTCCTCGATTTCCCCTAGAACGCCAATCATTTCTTCCATGGCATCTTTCGAAAGACCCGAGTTCCCAACAAAATAAGTCTTTACATTCTCAAACGAGATTTCGCCGAAATCGTTCGATGATCCTTCTTGTTCGACGTACCCGTATCTTCGAAGAATCTCGGCGTTGGGATGCTCCGAGTAAATGTTGTAAACCTGCTCATTTTTCGGGATCCGCTTGATGGACCTCATCACCAAGTTCTCCGCTGTCACAAACAAACTGGCATTGTGTTTCTTTGTATCGGCGTTTAAGGTGTCTGCAAAGGGAACCATGGATTTAAGGTGGTCCGAGTTTCGAATACGTTCCTCTGACTCGTCTGAAGAATCATCATCTTCCAAAGCAACATTGTTTTCATTATCGTCTTCAGCTTCGTCATTCAGATTGATTTCTCTCTCTAATTCCGCACGAGACTCTTTCGACGCAGATTGCTCATCTTCACTCTCGTTTTCGTCCTTGGTCACATCAAAAGAATACGACATGATCACCGCTGCGACTTCCGTGAAGTCCTCTCTGGTCACCTTGCCAATATATTTCTCAAAGTGTGGTTTCATTTTGTTGAACATACCATTGGCAGAGTCGTGGCCAATGCGTTGCACAATATAGGATGGAGATAGTTGCGAGAGCTCAGACTCGTCCCAATATATCAACTGATGTGAGACATACGAATCGTCGTTTAATGGCAAAACATCGAAGTACGGCCACCAGCGCAGGTCTTTTCCTTTTAATTTCCATTCATATAGAAGTACTAAGATAAGCGCCTCCCACTGGGTCATTGAATTCAAGAGGTGTTCTGAATCTGGGTGGTCGCTCACTAAAGCGCAGGAGTTCACGTTCAAAATGGCACTTCTGGGAATGGAAAAAAGGTCCTCGTCTTCTTCTATATCGTTCGTGGCAATGATACACCTACCTTGGCCATTTTCCCGAAGATCGGCGATGTTGATTTTGGGGCTGATGTCAATGGCATTGGCCTTAAGCCACGTGAGAAAGCCTTGGGTGCGTTCCTCGAACAGCATTTGCGTCAGAGTAGATTAGAATTTGAAATATAATAAGATAAATTGAAAAAAAATAAAACACAAGAATGTTCAACGAGTGGTGGAGTTCCCAAGTGGTGATTTTCAGAAGGTTTGGTGGAGTGGTATATCCGTATATTGGTGGGTTTTGAACAACGCGTTTGAAAGGCAGACGAGATGCCGATGCATGTCGCGCGCGTTCAGATCTGGAGGGCTGAATCGATATTAATTAAATTTAGAACACCCCCCAGATGTTCAAAGTATTCGAGTCTCCGGCAATTGAAGCATTTGAATAATAACTGATGAAAAAAAAAATAAAGACAAAAACCCGGGAATCAAAACACTCCAAAAAAAGCGCGTGTTCTCTGGAAGTGCTCCATGGTTCGATTCATTAGCGGAGCAGCTCATCTTCTGAATCCCCCCTTTTCTTCTGGCTATCAGAATGTTAAATGAAGGCTCTAGAAAACTCTCCACCGAGTATTTCGCTAGCCAAAAAATTTCATACCAAGTTTATAAGGGTGAATGTATCTTTCGGGAAACCAAAAGTCCACGTACTGTGTATGTCTGGACGACTGCAAAATGGTCCAAAATTGTTAGATTTGGCCATTCAGTTATAATCAATTGAAATGAACCCATACGAGAGTCAGACTCTATCATGGCAGCCAGTATTGCCGCGCTCTCTGGGCCTAAAATGACTAGTTCATTTCCACAAATACACTTGAGCTGAACTTCCACCCTTCTGCGAATCATGGCTTCGGTTTCACTTCTGCTTCACTCAACTGACGAATAAGTACCCTTCCCCCTTTAAGCCGCATACTTTCAGTAGTTTCAGCCCTTGTATACGAGTCATCATCCACTGAAATGGCCACGTATTTCCCATCGCTTGAAAGATCCATGTGTGAAATGGCACGTGGCAGATCCAAATCGTGCGAAAACAACTTCATTCTCTTTCTCTTCGCCCAGTTCCATACGCACACGTTTCCGTCGCCTCCAGCAGTAAATAGCGTGCCATGCACAGGGTGGAACTGGAGCCCTGTCACGGGATACACAATATCCTCTCCTGCATCTTTATCCTTGGTTCTATGGCACTTAAACGCAAACTTCTGGCTTTGTGCTTCCGCCAGATCATCGTAGCTTTCTAAAGAGACACGTCCGTCCACACTACTCAATGCATAGCCTTCACCAGAAGGCAAATTCCGGAGTCCTGTGACCTGGAATCGGAGCCCCGAGTTTCTGGTTAAAATTGGAGCCGCCATTTTCCGAATGTCAAAGACCTCGACCGCCAGCTGCGACTTGGCTATGGTGATACGATTCTCGCACGTATCCATGGAAAAAATCTTACCCTGCGTATTCTGTTCATGGGGTAACCGCAGCGATCTGGGGTCGAAATGGAGGAGATACCCGCCGAAGGTCGTGGCCACAAACGTGGTCTGGTCAAATTGGCGGAAGCAGTTGATGCCGTGGATTGTCGGAGAAGATTCCGTTTTATTTTGTTCATTTTCGTGGCCTTTTTTGGAAACTGTTGATAAAGACACCACGGGGTCGGACACGGCCATGTTCTCGTAGTCGAGGTGCCGGATCGTGCCGTCTAGAAGGCCTGCAAATGTCGTTCTGTATGGAGAATGTGCTAATGAGAGCACGGGCGAGGGTGACGAAAGTTTCGCCAAAACATCGCCATTTACACAGCTATAGAGAAGCACAGAGCAGTCGTACGAACACTGCACGAGCGTGTCGTCAGCAGGATTAGAAAACGCGAGGGCAGAAATGGGCGACTGTGTTTGAGTCGGTAGCGAGGTGAAGGCCATGTTGTTTGTGGAGACAAATGATGAAAAGTTAGGAAAAAGAAGGAAGGACTAGGAAGGACTAGGAAGAGCGATGGAAAGTGATGAAAAGCGCCGAAAGATTCGGAAATACGATGTGAATCGGTGGAGAGGGTGGGTGTAGTACCGGGTGAAGAGAGATGCCTTGTAAGGGTAGAAATTGATTGTGCTTGCAAAGTGTGAAGATTCCAAAGTGCTTCTCAAAAAACGCCCTCGACTCAATTTTTTGTTGTTTTCGAAAAGTTTAATGTATTGTTTTGGTTAGATTTTTGAATATCAACAGACGCGCGCAGCTGAGGTTCAATTCCGGGGTAATTGGGAGGTCACAGGCTCGTTCAATCGCAAATGGTGAACGTGAAAATATCCCACCAGGGTAGTGGATTTTGTAAACCTGGAAAGAAAATAACACGGATCACACTACTGAGAATGGGTTTCCATGAAGTAAGAATTCCGGTTGATAGCTTGTGATTGTCATCCTCAGATCACCTGGAAGTATGTGATTATTATGAGCCTCACCCTTTTGCCGGTCTCCAAGCCTGAAAAATTCTCTATGATTTGATTCACCCACGCTTCCCAAAATATGAAACTTTTTATAGCTCTCAAAGCTCTCAAATGCTCAAAACTCGTAAAACTCTCAAAAATTCCGAAGACTTTCAAACCCACAGAGTGTCGCGGGTTCCATCGAGCGCGAGGGCTGCAAAAACATTCAGTCCCACGCTCTCGGTTCCATACACGCAAAATACCACTTTCTACGGAATTTACTCGTGTGAGATGGTTGTTGCCCTATAAATTCTCGCTTATGGGGAATAAGTTTTCCCGGCGCCCGGTCGGCCGAGACGAGTCACGTGCTTTTTGTGTTGATGATCCATGTTCGGAGAATGAACGAGGAAGGGAGAGGAGGAAAAGAGGGCAATTAAAGAAAGAGAAAAGAAGATGCGGGCTTATGACAAAAGTAGTGGGGTGTGCTTAAAAGAACATCAAAGTGAGGCTTGAGAGTATCTCGTAAAGCGTATTGATCAGTTTGGGGGAAAGTGTGTGAGTTGGATGGATCAGTTGTTAGTGATATTGGAGTAGTGTACCAGTTCGAGAATCGAATCTTTTTGAAATACTGGATCTGGAAACAACAATAATTTTGCCGACCACTGGTGCCTTTAATCTAACAAACACTTGAAATTTCCAACTAATTGGAGCAGAGTCACGCTTTTCATCTTGGTTCGCTAGCTCTCATTTTGGGATCCAGAATTTTTTCCTCAGTCACCCAGGTGTATTCACACAATCAAACGTTCATCGACTGTTCTTGGGAACACACATACTATATGCTGTACATTTATATCCTTTTCTTCTATCGAACCTTGGTGCGTGTGGCAAGTGGACCAAAGATCAGGGTGTCCGTAATGTGCCGATATGCCAAAACAGGAACATATTATTATTGACTAAAAAAAAGAACATGCTCTCGCATAGGGGAGTCTTTTGCTTTCCAATTCATGAAAACTTCAAATATTCACAATCTTTCAGACTCAACGTCTCAAAAATTCGGACTCGAAAAAGTGCTCAAGATTGAGGGAAATACAGTATTTCTTTTCTTTTCAATACCATTCCAAGTAACCTAGATGACAGAGATTTCTTCTCCCTCTCATTCTCATGGTATGAGATAGTGCAGGGCTGTATTTGTCAACGCTTTCAGTAACAGTAAGAATTTCAAAGATATGTTTGACCTCAAGATTCGTGTCTCGGCCACTGGGCCAATATTAGAAAAACAACAGAGATTTCAGACCTTCATGAAGTAAAAATGTAATGCAGCCAAAGATTGTGTCAACTATTTCTCATGGAATGCCGCAAGACAATGTTAAATAGAACGGTGACTTTCCTGGGAAAACACAACCCCTTTTCCTTGCTCATTTGTGGCTGTGTTCTGGAAATAGGCAATTCAGGTATTTGTGAGAATAGTCGATTCTAGAAAGATGAAATATGCTTCAATATACTTGAAATGGATTCCATAAACCACTTTACTTATAGCACTGGAGCCCGAGGAAAGTGCCTTGAATTGTCAGATATCTATACTCTCTGAACTCTCTGAGAATTAAAAGATGAAAGCAGAGTTGCTCTCAGTTATCTTTGCCATCTCGGGATGCGGTGCTATGAACATTCTCACTGAGATCACAGATGCCTTTGGTGGCCCGAGGCTCGATTTGCATCCACCGCTTTTTCTGGAGCTCCATGGGGATTTTGGAAAATGGAGCAGGGAAAGTTCAAAGGTAGGAAATAAGGTGGAGGGTGGAAAAGAGTCCAAGATTGAGCAGGAGAAGATCTTTAGGAAAGGGAAAGGTACAGGATCAGGGGTCTTGTTAGCAAGCTCACCAAATTCGACAAAGAGATCAACAAAGGGATTTGCAGCTGAAGAACCTAGTGGTTTCCCTGAAGAAACATTTGATATTTCTTCCAAAAAGAACCCCACAGTTTTCTCAACTGGGCCGCTTTGGGAATTGGAGACACAGTTGACCCAGCTTTGCCGAACTTTGCAGTCCTTTCTAGTAGGGTCACAATTTGACAATTATGGATTTGAAAGCATTGATTCTGAGCTTGAAAGTGAGATCAAGCTCATCGAGATCCTTCTTCTACAACAGGAAATCCTCAGGTTCCAGCATGCCCCAAACCCAAAGGAACTACAGGAAACCCAGAACTCCGAAAGCCCAACGAGTTCTCGTAATACTGAGGAGTCTTATACTTTTCAAGCCTCTCACGCATTTCAGGCCTCAAAATCTTCTGATACGAAGCATCCCCGCCAAAACGACCGTGACTCTAAGGACAGCCAGATCCATCATAGGTTCCAGACCTTTGAGGACTTTCAAAACTCACAAAACGCTAGAATCTCCAAAATCACCAGAAACGACAAACTCTACCATATTCAAACAAAACTCCACTATATCAGGTGGCTCTTCACCGAAATGAGGCATGCCGCCGAGCTTCTCGGTTTCTGCTCGTCTACACTTCCTCACTACCGGGCCGTGCACCGCCTCATCAATCTTAAATTGTCGTTGTACCACCTCTTGTCTGCCCAGGGTGTGCCGAACCCGGACTCGGACCCTAAAGGATTCAATTTGCAGTTACGAAGCGCGCGAGAGATGCTTGAAAGATTGCGGAGCAACTTTGCGGGCTTGAAGGACGTTCCACTTGGCGTTTCGCTCCTTTTCGAGAAGCAGGCCGGCGAAACTTGGTACGTGCTTTTCACTTTAGAGAGACTGGTTCCCATTGTACGGGGCGAGGAAGATGGTAGGTTAAAAGTACTGTAGAAGGATCCAGGAAGGCTCTGTACTGTGGATGGTGAAGCAAATAGTTCGAAAGATTATGTTACTTGAAATAGTAGCAAAAGTTTCAATATTTCATTTGTATATACACAATTTGTCCATATGACTAGAAAATGTCTCGAATTATAAAAAGAAGAAGCATCGCTTCAAATTTTTCACACCTTTCTACTCAAATTCCTTCACGAAAAAATTTATATGAAACTAAGGGCCTAGTTTGTGTGATGTCACATTTCTCTTCCAGGGTTTCGTATTCAGGTTAGCTAAGCAGCTACTGCCCTTGTAATTTTGCAAGTTATACTTTAAACTATCCTCAAATCCAACGTCAAACCTAAAGTCAAATTTATCGCCACAATTACTTCACCAAGGGCTACAATCTAAACATGTCACCAAGATAACTGGCCGTAGTATCTGAAGTCATGCGAAGAGGAAACTTTTGAGTTTACAAATAAACAAAAAGGTGTTACCTATCCTACGCCAAGGTGCTTGGCCGTTTATATCAGGCTAGAGTCACGCACAAGTTGCAATACTAACGTGACCCGGATACAACAATTTCACTTGCACAACGTTGTATCGTTTAGTGGAGAAAAGAGTACATTCAACTTTCACTTTGTCTTATGTGACTGCATAAGCCCCATACCCACCTGCACTTTCCCTCTTAAATTCACTAGAATAGCGATTTCTGCAGGGTCCTGATCAGGCTCAACCCACTCATACGAATCGCCATGGCTCATCCAGAAATCTAAGAACATTGTCTCCTCTCTCAACACATTCCACACCATTTTTCGCAGGTACAACTGCGAGCGAAAGTAGCGAGTCAATGAGTCAATCTCCCGACTCTTGTTTCCAAAATCAACTGTTTCAGACACTTCAGGAAGATGGAGTTCGTACTCATTTTGGTCAAACACGTTCATTCTAGAAACCAGCCGTACCTCTGAAATATGGAAGTTTTTAACATTTACCTCTTTGTACTCTTCAAAATAGGTCACAATCTTGTTCACCAATAGCGCCTCTTCTGAACGTATGATGCGATGTACAAGGCTCGTATGTGGTCTCCACAGAATCCGCGGAAGATTGGCGGATTTGAGCCATTTCAAGCCAAGAAAAGTGTAAAGACCAATACAAGCACTCAACGGAATAATGGGCCAAGTTTCGAAAATATTGTTCTGGAAACCGGCATCACCAAGTATACCTAAATAGTTGAGAGCGGTATACAAAGTTGTCCCCAAACACGCAGCAATGACAGAGCCGATCGTGGCTTTTGCGAGTCCTTTCAAAAATCTTTTGTTTTCATGGTCGAGGAATCGCTTGCTGTTCACGGTCTCATCCACCAACTTAAAGCACCCATGAAAGTCATTGTTTTTCAAAAGGACATGGGTTAGCACCGTGATGGGACCAAACTCTATTTGTTTCTGCAAGCTGAGTTTGTATTCAAAATTCGCTTTGACCAACCTGAACAGATTGCTTATGTCACCGTTTTTGTTGGAGGAAACGTAATATTTTACTAAATCATCGGATCCAATGATCTGGGGCCAGTGCTTGCGCACAAACCACCAGAGCTCCTGCTCTAATTTTGAGCTTGAAACATTGAGAGAAAGGCCAAGATCAAATACAGAGTTTGCGTGCTTGAACCTTGGCTCTAGTTTTCGATTTATACCCTGCAACTTTCTGTTCGCATGAATATAGTCTTTAAGGTCACCATTTGTGTGTGTTTTCTGCAAATGGAAATCCTGGCATCTTGAGGAGAGCGTTTCGTAAGTGAGCGGGCTTCTGGAGAATCTAGAATACCATCTGCAGCATGTCATGAAACGGGGCTGAATCGAAGATCTTCCACACAAAGGATATCCGAAACGACTCCATAGTAGATCACGTGCGCGGCTACATGGCCAGTCACGTGCGCCGCAGCCGATTTCCGAGGGTGTCTTGCCAATTACATTTCCGGATTAGGCAGGTTCCAAAACACGCGCGACCCATACTAGCGAAATAGGACATCGTATCCTGTCGTATTACGCGAAAGCCCACACCCGGAGTCTTCCATCTAAACTCAATTAAACACCAGAGCAACTCTTCTTCTCTCCTTTTATACATAAGGAGTTGTTTCCAAAACACAATCTTTTATAACTTTACCGAATAATTGTCATGAGCACCGCCCCCAAAGAAACCACCCCCACTCCCAATAAGTATAGAGACACGCTCAGCTGGCTTTCCGAGCCGGTGAAATTACGCCAGGACAGTCCTCACCATTCGACGGCGTCGATGCTTTCTGCAGAATCATACAGCCCATCGGAAATCGGAAGGGCCGTGGAGCTTCCTGTAGGAGATGACCAGAGACGTAATTCCGGGTCGGTGAAACACACATATGTGCAGAACAAACTGCCCAGAGTGGAACAACAGGTGGCAATCCCAGAGACAGATGCTGATGAGGTGGTAAAAATAGGAAATCTGCCTAAAGTAGACACATATCATCACAAAGAGGAACCAACTACAGTTGATTCTGAAGAAAAGAAGGAGCCTGGACTCAAAAAAGAGACTGGAACCGAACAAGAGACTGAGCTCGGAAAAGACATTGAACTTCAAGAAGACACTAAAACCAAAGGAGTAACTGAAACCAAAAAAGAGACTGAGCTCAAAACAGCGACTGAAATCAGGAAAAAGGTTCAAGATATGAATGAACATGAACCCCGGTCCGAACCTTCTCGCGAAGTCTCCTTGAAAGAGTCCGAACGCGCGGACGACGAGTCGTCCGAGTTCTCTGCATCCACGGTTCTTTTGGGCCGCCTCAACACCGTCAAAAGCTCCGCCAACCCGCGAGTTCCCCCGGAAGTCACCGTCGACACGTCCATTGACGAGGTGATTCCGCCCAGGCTGAGAAGACGCCCCGTGAGTGCCACCATCACCCCCCTGGCCTTGATTAAAGCCGGCATTCCTGTACACCGCCACCGGTTCTCGTTGAACATCAAAGACGACTTGGACAAGCTCATGACCACTGCGTCGGACCTCACGAACTATCCGGGCGACGACTTGCGGTCGGAAATCGACCGCACATTGTCTCGCTCCACCATCAATAGCACGTCCAGTTTCCAGACTGCAGACGACGCGTCGCTTTTCGGCGACAACGAGCCACCGTTGGTCTTGCCTAAAGTTCCTAGAAGACCCAACGCGAAAAACATGGACAGGGCACGACAAGTTTCTGACACACTTGCGCAACTTGCCACGAAGGAGGATTTATCCTTCGAGCCGAGCGATGTGGAGGCAGACTCTGCAAACGACTCCTCCGACCAGATCTCGGCCATCACGTTACCTGCAGATTCTTCCGGCAACGAGACGGCCGAGAAAACATTACCTGAACTTCCTTTTGATCCTGAGACCCCACTGAAACAGCAAAAGACGCCTGTTTCGCAGGATTCTGGAGTCATTCCTCAATACGTGGCCTCCCCGCTGAGTGCACGTGACACGAGGATGGCGCCATCCCAACTGCTCCCGGAGACGCCCCTGCGTCTGAACACGGGAAAACACGACATGCAGAAGCAAGGGAGCGTGGCCAGTGCCCAGAGCTGGACGCGGCTGAACCCTTCTGTGAGTTCCAAGTACAGGTCCGTCAACGATGCCCCGCGCATGCTGTCTGCAAATAGGGCATCCACGATTCCAGAGGACGTGGACAATGCCATTGACCACTCGACCGACAACTCGGTAGATAATTCAATGGCGACCACATATCATGTGAAAAACGCCAATGCACATGTTCCTGCAAGTGGACACACATACGGAAGTGGACACACACATGGAAGTGGACATACACACGGAAGTGCGGGGCAAATACCCCGCCACGTGCTTGCGGCATCTCCGCCCTCGTCGGCAGGGTTTGCTCTGCCAGAACAGGGAACGTCGTTTCTCGAAACGGAAAAGCATCTCACCCTGCAGAGAGAACGTCTCTTGCCTGTCGACGACGATGGGTTCTACGACATCGAGGAGCCCGTGGTTGTCTCGAAGTTGGCCCGAGCCAAATCCGTCAAGGACCACACGAGGCGCCCCCACCTGAGGGGAAGCAAACATAAGTCCCGCCGCATGAAGAACCGCGACTCTGCCGAATCTGGAACCCCGCTCAAACCATTCTCGTACGACACACTTGTACACTTGCTTGAAAGCATGAACGGCACGGTGATTGGCGAGGAGTTCCAGCAATTGAACTTACCCGTGCAGGAAAAGCAGCTCATCGAGAAGGTGATAGATCTGTTGAGCAGGTTGACCCTGGACATGGTCATGGACAAGAACAGGTACGAGATCGGGCTCGAGCGGCTCGAGAAGGCCCACCGCGTGCTCGAGGGCTTTTTGTGAGAGTGTAGGCGTACTGTAGTATATTTAATTTAACTTAATTGACGATTTCGAATTGAGAACGGTATTCTGAGTCTTAATTACGAGAAAATGGATGAGCACGTGCCTGCTTTGGTAGTAGTGACATAATGAGATTTTGGACAAGGAATCAATTTGAAAGATTTAGACGTTGCAGATCGATTGAACCGTGTCCTGAGTTGACAGTCCAGCGATGGATGCTGACATACTTTTCCACAACTTGTACAAGCATACTAACAGTTCACTGGTGTACATGCACGTGCGCCTTCAAGTTCAGGGTAAGTATCTTTTCAGTTAAGGTTAGTTATGCTACTTAAGTTAATTGGACTTGATCTATAATGAGGCCAATTTGACATTTGACCTTATCAAGAATTTGAATACAACCTTCAGTTAAATGTAAATACCATGCCTCTCCCCACCTTTCGTTTTGGTGATCCACAAAACCTTGAAATCATTTACCTTTTCGCTGAATAACCGCGTGGAAGCCAAATTATCACTAAAAGGAGAGAGTAAAAAAAACATCCTCTAACGGAGCTTATAGTACTCACCTCTTTTTTCTATTTCTAATTGCCCCTGAGCCCTTCTCCGGCTAACTACGCCGCCTTCCCGGAGTAGTCACAAGGCGGTCCGGGGCATATTTTTCCTGCTCGTCCAATGTGACAACTGAAAGTTCCGAAAATTATTCCATGTTGCGTTCTATGTAGTGCTTTCATGTACTTTCAAATCAGTTCTGTCTTCTATACACAATCTGCTAAAGTCACACACAGGCCGGGCCTGAGATAGGGCGTCCCAGTCAATCATGGGAAAGAGACTTGCGAGAATCAGGAATCTCCAAACAAGAATTGCAGCTCTGATATCAAATGAAATAAGAGCTTGAAAACTTGAATGATGAGAAGAGCATAAATAGCGCTGAAATTTTGCTAAACCCCGACCGGAAGAAAAATCAGCCCTGTCATTTTGAGCCTTCCTGACATGGCTGGTGGAAAGTGAAGGCCGTCTGAGTGAGATTATGAGAGAAAAACGGAATTCCGTGCAACGGAATTGTGTTGAATACGAAGAAAAAAGAGAAGAACTCAAAGGGAAATCTCTCAGCAAGTGATCCCTTATTCTAGTTAGTATAATCACCATATTTATTTACTACTCTACATATGAGAAGTGATAGCTTCAAAGAAATCGTCTCGCCATTATGAGGCCAAATGCAACGCGGCAGACGAATGACGGGGTACCCAACCGGAGCCGCCATCTCAACTTCACCGTTATATACAGTCGCAATGATAGATTTTCGGACTAACTGGAGACGCGCCATCCAACACCAACGTCGCTTGGACACCACAGCGATACAATCAGTCTTTTCTTGTAAGTAACGCGTGATCTCGAGATATCAAATGAAGAGAAAGTTCAGTTATTTGTGAATTCCCAGACGATACGGGGCCGGGATAGCCTTATCTGGTGGGCATGCGGCAACTAATACACCTGCAGGGGAGAGCCAAGTGAGATGCTTTTCTTCATGGAGAAAGATAAAGGGAAGGAGGGTTCGCAAGTGTCGAACAAATTAATATGCGCTTCAATTACTTGAAATAAGATTCTTATGACGCGTACTGTGGACGAGTTTCAGTGCCATCGCTCTAGAACTGCAATTGTTTCCTCATGACAAGGCTCTCGGTGCTTGCTGTGTGTGCAGGTCCGAGTGTTAACCTGCAGGCGATCCTTTCATGCGCGTTGACTAAACTAAAGGCCATTTCAAAGAAAGAGCCCCGAAAATGGGGTAACATTTCAGGAATGAGAAACAGAAAGAGCTGAGACTGATTTGAATATATTCCAAGATGAGATTAAGCATCAAACGAGATCTTCAATTCCAAAACTTTCCTGAAAAATCAATTTTTAAAGTTTGTCCGTGAAAGCAAAGACGAGCGCGTCTTGCACATAAGCCCCTTGCGGTTTCCGCCTTGCGTCTCGCGCGACGATAATGACCAGCCAGTCGCCCACCGCTCTTGCCCGGCAAAAGTGCACAACCTCAAAACGCCCTATCTCGCGCCATTGAGTCTTTTTATTTCGGCAATACCCTGTGTCTGTCGATCTGGTCGCTGCCTGTTCCGTGTCGTGTGAGCGAGAGAGACACTTTCTCTGCCCTCGAATCTGTGTTATTTTCCAACCCGTTGTTCTTCACCCAACTCTGTCTTCTGGCGTTGAGCGCTTTTGAGTTTTGAGTCACAGACAGAGTTCCAGACAGAGTTCCAGACAAACCACCAACATTAATTACTAAAGAAAGATCATTAAACAAATCTATTTGCTTTTGTGGAGCCCGAAGTGAACGAGAGCAAAATCCGTCTCCAACTCTTGTGTCTTTTGCCACCTTCTTAGTCACGTCTCGCACTACCTATACTGCTACTCTAGGGCCGCTTTTCCCGCTCCGGCCACAAACACACACGCCACATTCTCCCCTAACTTAATCTAAAATGACCAGCCTAGGCGTCGTGTCGAAGAGCGGCACGCCTGAAGACGAGTACGTGCCGTTCATCGTAGACGAGGCGCCACAAAACCACCTGTGTGGCCTGCCCCGAAGATCACCCATGCACCTGCGGGACTTGTGCATCGAGGTGCCCCGTTCGGCAGAGAGCAGTTCGCTCGGCGATGCGTTTCTCTATCATGACACTGAACTCAGCCCGAAACTGAACTTCCACACCATCACGCAACTCCCCACCCCGATCTTGCCTCTGGACGCCTTCCCTGCACGCCTGCCACTAAAACTCGAGATCCGGAAACGCCACACGGGCCCGCCGGGCTCGGCCCGCTCCCGTATCGTGTCTGCGTTTGACCCCGAGCCGCATGGATCTCCTGCGCTGACCAGCCTGCTGAAGACGCGGCACATCTCGAATCCCGTTGGTTTTTCCGTGCCGGACACGGATGTCGCCATGCCGCTGCCGCCTTTGGAGTCGGACGTGCCGCTGTTCAAAGGCCGCGTGTTGCTGGCGCCTACAATCAACAGGAAGTACATGTGTGAGGATGTTGTCGGCACGGGTGCGTTCAGCACCGTGGTGCGGGCACGTGACACGGCAGATGTGCACCTGATGGTGGCGGTCAAGATCATTCTGTTCCCCAAGGACGGGTGCACGACGCTCTCGAACTTCCGCCTGTTCATTATCCGCGAGCTCGGCATCCTTGCCCACTTGCGTCATCCATGTATCGTCACGCTTTTGGACTACAACGTGACTCCGTCTTTATCGTATGCCGAGATCCAAGAGTCGTTCGAGCTGGGCGTCACCCCCGAGCTCCCCGAGTTCTCGGCGTCGGGCGACGACCTTGCGAAGGTGGCCGAGACCCCCCAGTACTTTTTCCTTGACTTTTTCCGCGGCGGCAACTTGTTCAACTGGCTCTCGTCGAACTACCTCTCCATGAGCCATACGCTTCCCTTCTGGCGGCTAGCGGCACGCATCGTCGCCGAGTTGGTGGTGGCCATGGACCACATGCACAGACGGCGCATCATCCATCGGGACATCAAGCTTGAAAACGTGCTCCTCAATGAGGATTTTAACGGCGACACGCTTCTCGAGGATCCAAGGCTCGCATCGCAGCCTCTTTCGACAATCACAGACTTTGGGCTTTCAAAGAGACTTTCGCTGGACGACCAGCTTCTTACCACCAAATGCGGGTCCCAGGATTACGTCAGTCCCGAGCTCCTCATGGGTCTCCAGTACAGCGGCAAGCTTTTGGACGCGTGGGCCATCGGCGTGCTTGTGTATAGCATCGTGGAGAACAGGCTTCCCTTCGACATGCCGCCTCCCGAACTCATGCAACTGGCGGGCATCTCGCCTTCGGTACTCAGGCGCCGCAGGAGCAAGCACAGCCCTGCACATCGTATCGCCATGATCGACTGGGGGTGGTACCGCGCGCCAGCCTTGCAACTAGACAATGCCATGGACGCCGAGGCCAAAAAGATTATCCTGGACTTACAAAGCCTTGTGGACGCGTTATTGGTGAGGAAGGAGAAGCGGCCGACTGTGGAGGAGGTGCTTGCCTCGGACAAGTTCGCGTGGATCAAGGCGTGTGTTCCCAGCAGCTTCTATAGCTGACGGGGCGAGCCAAGTCACGTGGCACGGACTACCATGTACAATACACAAAAGAGACACAAAAGAGACACTGTGACGGTTTGCTCCAGGGTAAGCTGTTCTTTTGTTGATGTTTCGTGTTTTTGCTTTTTGCTTTCTGCTTTTCGTTTTACTGCTCTCGATTTAATAGCCCCCGGCTTATCTTTCCTTTCATCCCTTCCATTCTTCGAGCCTGTTTCGGCTAGAGATGGGAGACTCTTCGGTCATGTAATCATGATTTAGTGTTATATATACATAGCATTTAATGCCGCCAGACTTTTCAGATGAAATTTATTTTGCAAGTTCGAGAAGTTTAAGAATCGATCTCAGCTTTGCAAAGTTTCAGAACTACATACTCGGTCAAGTTATCTGATAGGGAACTACTCGAAGTGTGAAAAAAGTCGAGCATGCTCGCCGTTATCGTATTCTTGCCGGTAGCCCCCAAAGGTCTGATTTCTCGAGACATGTAGTCTACTTATATACCACAGAAGTTTTGTGAACACCCATAATTTCTGATCTCTCGAGAGTAAGGGCTTTCTGTTTGCAAAGATCTCGAACATTAGTTGACATTACATCGCAATAGCAATGCTCTTTGAGAAATTGCATTTCGTAACGTGAGATGTCCACCCAGCCACTTATGTTCACTGGCGCTGTGAGCATATATTTAAAGCTTAGTCATTACCCGAATATCGTGGGCGAGATTCACACCAAAACATTTCAAGCGTGTCTCTGTGTCCAAGTATTCAAGAAAAGAGAGACTAACTACTAATAACTTGTCCCTTTCTGTCCGCAATCATAGTCATGACAGATGTTATATAGGTCCTCTGGCTCTTTAACCCCAAAGCAGGGGAAGCACAAAGAAAAACACAGAGGAGAACACAGAGGAGAACACAGAGGAGAACATAGAGGAGAACACAGAGGTAAACACAGAGGGAAAACACAGAGGAAAACACAGAGAGAATAAACAACTGCAAGTAAACTTGATTCGTGAGATGGGACCTCGAAATGGGTTAGAGGTTTTATGTACAGCTGTACAGTTTCTGGGCTCAGAGGGTAACCTTTTAGTTCCCCTTTAATCTATGATTTTATCAAAGAAAAGAATAAAGAAAAAGAGTCAAGTTTCTTCACATGTAAAACTCGAAATTATAATTCCAACTTCACAGCCCTATTCATAAATTGCACCCACGCTCGCACCCACCAATGTCTCACCATGTTCCTACATAATGGAGTGAGAACTCAAGTGAGACAGAGCGGTTTTTCGTAGTGTAAATCGAGACTAACTCATTAAACGTTCAGAGCACCCTTTTCTTTCTGCCACACGCCGGGGAATTACACTTTTCTTCTGGCAATTTCCTTGTCGAAATCCAAAGGATATATTTATTTTTCTTCCCCGAAGAAATTACGAGGGAAGCCGAGGATTTACACACGCGCTTTTGTGGTTTGAATGGGACCTAGCCGCCAGTAACTAGACGGACACCTTGCATCATCAAAAGGCCACACAAAGACCCTCGATTATCCCCCTAGTACTCAAAATACAATCACTAATCATAAGATTACATATCCCTTGTCATGTCCACAAAAACAAGCCTACCTGCCTTGCCCAACACCCACAATGGCAGCGGGACCCTGAAACAGGCGCCGACGCTTGCGCACGTGACCAACAACATCGTCCCTCTCTCCAACATCCTCCGGTTGCACACGCAAGAGGCATACAAGCAGCTCAGCCGGCAGATCGAGCTGTTAGCGCAAACACGCACCTCCGAGCCGGACGCCGTGCGCAAACGGAAATTGCTTACAGTCATTGTCAATCTCCGACAGGAGTTCGTTAAGTTGTATGCCTTGGTGAAATGGGCGCAGCGGTCGAAGGATGTGTCTCGGCTTATTGACTTGCTCCAGTGGCTCCGCACCCAGGACGCGTGCTTCGATCACTTGGCGTTCGGGCTCAGTGAACTCAACCACTTCTCTGGCGCCCAGCTCCCTGAATCGGACATTCTCACCGCCATGGAGGTCTTGGTGAAAGGCCGCCCGCAGCTCCCGTCGTACCACTACATCGAGCGGCCGCGCGTGTCAGCAGAGCGGATTCTCCAGGTCTTGCACGACTTGAACTTGGCGTTGACCGCGCGCATGGCACTCATCGACGACATGCCCGCCCGGTTCCGCAAGAATTACAAGGTCAAGGACGGCCGCGTCATCTTCACAGTTCCTCACGAGTTTCGCGTGTCCATCACCGTGGCCAACGACCTCATGGTCGCGTCCGCGGACGAGTACTACAAGCTGCCCTTCTTTTTCATTGACCTTGTGTTTCTCTTTGGCGTCAACCAGGACAGCTCGCTCACCACGCACAGCGACCATCGCGTGGTTACCGCGCTCCCGAAGCTGTCGCGTGAGAAATTGGAGACCGTTGTCAACCAGGTGCTCTTGAAGCTGTCACTCGCGGGGCTTTACGACGTGCTCCACAGGTATACCACGGCGTTCAAGCTCCACTTGATCTCACGGCAGTTGCGTGACCTCGCGATCAACAGTAAATGGCGTGGCCATATCCAGCACCGTAGCGGCACGTTTCTTGTCCTAGTAAACTACTGGGCAAACCACTACCTTCTGCGCAGTTGGCGCCTGTTTATCGAGATCGGTGTCGACAGAAACTACAACTTGAGTCTTCGCTGGTTCAGGAACGGCAAGTACGATCACGACCATGGTATCGACAGTATTGGCTCTAGCGGCCAGGGCGACGGTGGCGACACCCAGGAACTCAACATCGACTTCGTCTTGAGTCTCATCATCAACAAGCACTCGGAAATTCTCATTCGCAAGGTGCACGAGTCGTACATCAACGCCGTTTCCGCTGACGCTGCGTCATTCATCAACCCACACCAATTATTAATCAAGCTCACACCCAAGAGGAGCACGGTGTTCGCCATCAATCCATTGACGGGCCACTTCTACTTCATGAACCCGCTGCCGATCGAGACCGCAATGCAGACTAAGATCAATAGTAAGCCGGCAGCTTTAGCCAGCAAGTCTTTCATCAGCGAGACGGACATGGTGGCCACCGTTGTAGCGCACTTGGTGCAGTTGCGCTCCGACAACTTGAGCAAAACAATCACAATGCGGCTCGTGACCATGGGCTGGGTTGCAAACGAAATAATCAAGTTTTCCGAGCTCGAGACCGCCAAGTTGGCGAGCCTCACGGCGGAAGAGGCGCCGAGTGCCCACAATAAAATCAACTTTTTTCGCAATCGTGCCTGGCCATCGTCGTGGTTTTTGATCAATATGATCAGCGGCCTGTCGTCCAAGACGTACTGGTGGGTGGCACGGCTCAAGTCCGTCAAGGGTGAGTGGGTGATCCAATGGGTGCAGAGTCTTGAGCTCGAGCATGGCGAGGAAATGGACCACAGTTTCTTAAAAGCGTTGTCTCGGGCAAGCTCTAACACCATTATCCATCACTTAATTGTAGAGGAACTACAGAGCAAGAATATCGGGTTTTTAAAGCTCGAGGACGAAAAGGTACTCGAAAAGCTCAAACTCTCTTCCCCACACAGCTACTCCGCGTCCCGCACGGTTTTGGCATTGCATAATTCGGGAAACCTTTTACCCATTGGGGCATCTTCTTCGACTCTCTTCTTGGCATGTCTGTTTTCATCTGAGGGAAAATCAAACAACTTGCATACGACCATCTTCGGACCTCTTCGAAACCGGTCAGAAAACGATGCCAATACTTTGCAGACTCTTGGCGTAGAGGTCGACATAGATCAGGGCCAGTTTTCCGTCGCCTCGACTGTCGACCTCTCTCAAAAACTCAGCTCTGACGACCGTAATTTGAGTACACGCACTATGTTAGGCTATGTTTTAGATCGTCTCGCGAAAATGAACCTGCTTCTCAAAATCTTCGAGCAGGTAAAGGGTACGGAAATGATGGTAACAAGCAGCTCCTGTGATGTGCTCTCTTTTGAAATTGATCTGTACTATAAGCCATTTCTCTTTCACGTGCAGAGCGATGAGACGCTGTCATTCTCGTTGCGTACAAGTGCCGGCGAGAATAGCAATGTGGAGACATTGGTGCGCTTACTCAACCGTGAGCTCGACCAGTCTGCTGGTGCCTTACTAGGCTGTTTCAAATACATCAAGGAAGCTGCTGTTGTTTTCAAGACCATTGACGCTGTGCAGCAAGGGGTGAAACCAGCGGAAGAATATGTGTTACAGAATAACCTATCCAGGCTCCAATTTGAGCCCAAACTCATCAGCTTGAATCTCTTCCAGTTTGTTTTCAATCTCAACAGTACGCTCCCCAACGCCCCCAAGAAAATACATCGGGACAGAATAATATTCAACGTGAGTTTCAAGAGAGACCGGTTTGCCAAGGTTTCTAAGTTGCTCTTGAAGTTTTCCATGAAAGACAACTTCAACTCTCAAAACGTTAAGTTCAAAAAGCTCTTTGAGACAATTTTCACTGCATCTAACGAAGTCCAGAAAGCCGCTGCTTCCAGGAACCAAACATTTTTGAAGTTATACTACGACTTTGTCATCGAGAGCGCTCTACTCGAGCCCTTGATGTTAAGCATAGCACGTGCCTTCATTGAATTTTTGAAGGCTCCACAACAATAACCTACGCGAGCAATTCACTATTTTCTTCCATTCCACTAAATGTTTCATAAATACATACTAAAAATGACTCGTTCTGATCGCAAGGGTTAATAAGCGATGGTAGTGTAGGTGCAGATAATGGCCAAGGCAATCGAAACGAATACTACCGAGCTGATGCAAAATCTCTCGAATGCCTTGATTTGATGCTTGCAGAGCTTGAGGTAGAACAAGCATGGTAAGATAATGCAGACGATGAAACAGATGGACGAGCCGAAGACACCGATTATTTTATCGAACTCAGGGAACAAGACGGCAAACCCCACAAACAACGCGTTCACGCCGACCCGAACGAAGAACCGGCACAAGTCCTTACAAGATTTCCGGAAGAGATCGTCGCTTTCTACAATAGCATCAAGCGAGAAAAGAGCGTCCACCGTAGAGATGATGGGCTTTGCATTGAGTGGAGTTTTCGCCAAGGGAACAATGCAAATGAGACCACTGATCAAGGGATATATCCACGATGGATAGCCCGCGGTTTCAAGCAAGGTGCTGGTTACCTCATTCTTGCATAATGCGCCGTACATGAGGAACCCAATCACCGCCATCGAGCAGTCGGTGATTAATGTGATGGTGTAAGTAGTGAAAAGAGTGCGTGTGAACTTCTCCGGATGACTCATGTCGGACTTCAAGTTTGGAAAAATGGCATGTCCACCGAATGGAGCCATCAAGATACCGAGCCCGATAAACAATTCCGGCACCGACAGCGGCCAGAGGTTCGTGGGCATCATTTGCAAAAGCGATCCTGGAGACGTCGATTTCAAGAGGCCGCAGCAGAAAACGAGCACGGTGATGGAGACCGTTGCCAAGATGCCGAATAAGGAGAAGATCAGGAGTAAGGGTAAGGGCAAGAACGTGAATGGCGTCAACACCAAGAATGCCAAGAGCTTGAACCGCAGCTTCGTCCAGCCTGTGTCGTCGCCCATCAATGCAAACAAGGAGTCGCTGAACAAGAGCACCAACGACACTCCCAGTGCCAACAAGTCTACGGAGAAGATGAGTGAAATGAGCAATTTTGCCGTCTTTCCGTACGATGCGTACCCCAAATCCGCATACGTCATCATCGTGCGGTCAGTGTCCAAGGCCTTGGACAAGAGCGTGGCGCTCCAGCACGTGGTCAAGCAGCAGCCTATCAAAAGGGGCACTCCAAGAATCCAACCTCCTTTAAGTAAACCTACAGGCAAGGCCAAAAGGCCCACCCCAATCAAGACATTCACGGAGTTCAAGATCGTCTGCGGCGCGGTACTCTGGCCCGCAATCACCGTGACGAGGTTGCCGTCGCGGTCTTCCACGCGTTTCAAGGCGAAAAACAGCGCCGTGGAGGCCACGGATATCGCCAGGCGGATCAGCGAGAAGGAGGGGGCGGGGTACATGCGGCGCCCCGGGATCGGGATCGCGTTTGTGCCCACGTTTGAGCCCAATGCATTTGTGGCCGTAGAAGTTCTCCGAGACTTGGACTGGAGGATGTTGGCGATCTCATCCTGGTAGAAGACCTCGTTGTTCTGAGAGTAACTCTGGGGTGCATTTTGTCTAAGAACACTAAGTCTCTCGCCCGTCGACAGCGCTACCATGAGATCGGGATCGAAGAGCTCGTCGCCAGGGGAGGCGTGGGTCTCGGCGGCAAAGAAGGACCGCTTTTTGTGGAGGTCCGTGTCCAACTTCTGGGCGGCAAACAGCTGCGCCCGTGTGAAGGAGGATGCAAAGTTGTGGAGCGAGTTTGGTCCCCGAAACAGCCCGAGTGGCATGTCCAAAATGGATTGACGTCTGCTGGAGAGAAGATGCGCAGACTCATCGAAGGTTTCGTCTTCGATTGCAGACATGATGGTGAGTGTAGGGGAAGAATGAGTATAGGAGGTGTATTAAGGTATATGATTTTGGGGAAGGATTGAAAGAGGAGATGAGGCAGTAAAAAGGGAGGTGTGCGAGGGGGTAAGATGCTTTCTGCAATTATATGGGGCGGGGTACAACGAAGGGATGTGTTTTGATCTCTTTTTGTGGTAATCTACGAGTATTCGCCCGAACCCGGAAGATTCTGTGTTTTTGGCGTGTCCCCTGGTGGATTTCGTCCTGATTCAAAGGAGTCTGGGGTTTGGGCGGGTATTTAAAGGGTTTCTCCAAGAAATCTTACGATGTGAATTCGCGATCGCTGCAGATCGGGGCCTACATACCAGGGCGAGATAAACAAGATTCGGCCTTGTCTGCAGGAAAGGAGCCGAGGCGACGCGTCGTGTGCAGGTCTGCATCCTTATCTCGAGGGTGCAAAACATCAGTGCCTGTGTAAGGAGAAAGACTTCTGGGAATCACCCAGAAGAAGGGGGGTTCGAAGTTTGGCATTGAGATTTCATAAATATTTGTGTGTATTTTGAATTTTCCAGTGTTGGGCCATCATAGTCACTCTCGAGGAGTCGAAAATAAGTATCTTTTTTGTGTACTCTTAACTCGTTGCAGGCACGCGACCGCACCGAAACGACAACAGTGCGAGAGAACAATAGTTTTAAGATCACAGCTTATATTCAGATTTCACCAAAACTTTGGATAGATATAAATGCACAAGAAGATGGGTCAACTCTGGTCATTCTTTCTTGATCAACTGTCCCTTTATCATTGTCATAGAATTCTCGTTGTCAAGAGACTTAGTAGGTGAGGTCCTTTTTTTTGCAGCTACGAAAAAGTGCGAGCCCAATTCCTCAAAATCTAAGTTCGAGTATGAAGAACATATTTCAGAGAGATTTACTTGATTTGTGATGGTAAGAGCCAATTTTGTGACTTTTGAATCGATCGACCCGCTTTTTGGATGTTTGTTGGCGGTGGTGCCCTCTTACTTTGTATGCCGGGTGTGGAAAAGACTTGCAGCTAACTAGAAAGACTTTTTTTTTTTACTTCGTTAACAGCATCATATAACAAGGAGCCAATAGAGTACACCAAGTATCTTCAAAGACCGGACATCTTTATAGAAAAACCTATAATGAAACCCATGTAGTAGAAAGGGACGTCAGCTCAGGCAAGGAAGTCGCAAGATCCGCGAATGGACGTAACAAACGTTCCTAAAAAGGATCAAGAAATGAGGAGGAGTCGAAACCACAAATGTTTAAAAGATAAAAAAAAAATCAAAGAGGAGCTCAAAAGTTTCTTTCTTAGCCCAAAAACAGTTCAGCTATGCAAAGAGCCCATCACACCTACAATGTTTTCGACCTGACCTCAACATTGTTTTAAAATTGAATTTTTCAACTACCCCCAATGGATGGATTGCTTGCCGCCGTTGTTCGCACAAATTATAATTGTGACTAAGAACATATTAACGCTTCACCAGCAGAAGCCAGAGGTGACATTATATGAGCAGATTATCTCCGGGTTTGTCGTGCCTGGGAACATAAGACGCAAAACTGATCCATCGAATGGCTGATAAATCACGTCTCTTGGCCCTCCTTATACAACTCCTTCCAAAACACAGCTCATCTAGATTCATTTTTTTTTTTAGATTCTTTTTTTAATTGTTTTGATTGAACTTCAGGACTAAGTTCAGAGCAGCGTTCGGGTTAAATAGGCGGTAAACCTGTCTTGCTTAATTTTATCTTTATGAAAGAAGATAGTTCCTTGCACGGAGGATTGCGAGGGTTCGCTCACATCACTATTTTTTTTTTGTATGTGAGGGTTCAAATAAAAACGCGCACATAATAAAAATTATAAATGGCACAAATAAAAAGACACAGTATTTGACGTTAATAAAATTCACAAAGCAGAATCGCCCCAGGTTAAAATAAAACAAAAGGATACGCAATATCTCCTTCAGCTTTTCCCATCCCCCTTAATATACAAAAAAAACAACACAGAACTACTTCCCCCCTCTATTTCCAGATCTCGGCCGAGCGTGTGATGCGCGTGTCCACGGCGCAGTGCGAGCGCTGGACTGTGCAGATATACGCGTTTGAATATCGCCTAATCCGTTAAATTGCCCGCACTCCCATCACTTTTCTTTCCCTCCAGCTAGCACTGCCTGCCCACAAAATATAAACCTTCGAAGCACAAGGTCGATTGTTTCCGGGGAAAGAAAGAGAGCCATGTCTTTTGAAAGCCGCAGTGTGTACATAGCCACGTACTCCAATGTATGTTTTTTTTGTGCTTCGGGTCCTCCGGAGTCGGCAGGCCCTTCTGGGTTTCGTCTCCTAGCTTTCAGATCGGGCACGGGAAAGAGTGCTCTTTTTTTGGAGGTGCTTGAATGCAGATTCCCGAATCAGTGTTTATCAATATTGGGTGCTCCTGGCATCAGAACATAATTTTCTGTTTTTATAGGTGAAAGAATCTTTTTTCAGATCTGCCGGTTTGGAGTGCAGATCTAGACTTTCCATTGGATTTGACCATGCCTCGCTATCACCTTCCCTCACCTCCCCTCTATCCCTTCAGGAATTCATAAAATGCACAAAACGACACCCATCCAGGCTATTTTTTTTCATTCCCTCAATCTGAGAAATATATACTAACGTTTCTAGACCGATGTCTACGAATGCCTCGTGGGAGACGCACCCATCATGCGCCGATGCAAGGACGACTGGGTCAATGCCACGCAGATATTGAAGCTCTGTGATTTTCCAAAAGCCAAAAGAACGAAAATTCTTGAAAGAGGCGTCCAGAAAGGTTTCCATGAAAAAGTGCAGGGCGGATACGGCCGATTTCAAGGAACGTGGATTCCCTTGGCGGAAGCTCGCCAGTTGGCTCTGGAATACAGCATTACACCTGAAATGGTGCCTGTTTTATACATCGACGTGAACGACCCGTCGACGGAAATCCCGCGAAAGGGCAAAGCGCCGTCGTCCACAAAAGAAAGCACGCCCCTGAAGCGGAAGTACACGCGCAAGCCCGCGCCAAACGAGATCACACCCAAGAAAGTGAAGTACGAGGACAAAATGCCGCCCCTGGCGGTGTTCACGCAGGAATTCCCTCATCCAGTCTCCCGAAGTAATTCCAATGTGGCACAACTGGGGAATGGAAGCATAAGTGGCCACGGCAACGGATCCATGCTTGCCCAGCAGAGTGCAATGGTCTCCCAAGGGCAGCCGATGAGTCAAATGCCACAAAACGCACAGAACGTGCCTCGACCGGAATTCATGGTCTCAGAAGCCATGGGCGGCCACAAAGGCCCGTTCCAGCGACCCAATGGGTACCCCCAGTTCGGCATGCAGGAGCCGGCATTTCCTCCCACAGGACCCAATCAGGGCCATCGCCCCACAGCCTTTAACAAGGGAAACTATCCTTCGAACATGGAGGAGATCCAGCGGCAGCAGATGATGTACCAGCAGCGTGCGGCGGCTACGCTGTCACACCTGACCAATGAGACCAACTGGTCTCAGGAGGAACACGCACGAGACTCAGACACGTCGATCTCGCTGGCGGACCACAAAAGCAAACACCCCCCGTCGAGAGAAGCGTCTGCGGACGAGGATAACTCGCATGTGGCGCAGCTCTTACGCTTTTTCGGCGGGGATAACATGCCCATCCCGTACTTCTTGTACAACCCCCCACCCGACTTTAACCTCAACGAGGCCATTGACGACGAGGGGCATTCCACATTGCACTGGGCGGCATCGATTGGCAACCTCAACTTGATCCACTTGCTTCTCTCCAAAGGCGCGAACCCGTTGGTGGTGAACAACTTCGGGTTGAACCCCCTTTCCAAATGCATCTCGTTCAACAATTGCTTCGAAATGAAAAACTTCCCGCATGTCGCCGATGTGCTTGAAATGTGCATAATCAACACCGACATCAACGGCCGCACGCCGTTGCACTACTTGTGCCAGTTTTCCAAGGTGGCGCAGAAACTCCCTGCTCTCTCGTACTATTTGGACGTGATGTTCAAGAAATTGACGGCAATGTCGCGCAACAGCGGCGCCGGCGTGGACTTGATGAAAAACGTGATCGACCACCAGGACGTCAACGGCGACACGTGTCTCCACCTCGCGGCTCGTGCAGGGTGCACTTCCTTCGTGAAATTCTTTTTGGGCCATGGCGCCCGAGACGACTTGATGGATCTTAATAACAATACTGCGAAATCACTCATCATGCAGCTAGACCTCATGGTGTACAGCTTTGAGCAGCAGAACGCATCACATGCACATGCACATGCACAAAACAAGGGTATGCACGGACAGAACTACCCGGGCCAGTCTAGAAACATGCAGATGCCAGGATTCCAGGTCACGGGCCCAGAAATCCCAGGCCAGAGTCAAATTCAGGGTCAGGGTCAGGGTCAGGGCCAGATGCAGAACCAACACTCTAATGAGAATTCTAATGCAAATGACCCTAAACCACCTGCAAATGGCTTAGGCACACCCATCCGTGCTTTCAGCCGCCTTGCAGAAACCCCAGACACACAGCGCACCACGATCCAGGAAGAGGACGTGGACGAGTTGCGTGATCACGTGAGCAAGGAGGACCTCAACTCCCTATTGGAACGGCAGGCTGGCACTGCCGATGAAAATAAGGAGAATATCTTTGTGGACCACCATGCGAAGCCGTCATACGGCGCGATGCTGACGCCCAAGGCGCTGCTTGTCCCACCACCACCACCACCAAAATTCAATGTTCTTGGCGTCATTTCGGATACAAGGAAGGACAGTGAACCCGCCGCCGAGGCGTACACGCCCCATCCGCCAGCACTAGACGAAAGCGGGTGTGTGGTAGAGAGTGGCCGGGCACGTGATCCAGAAGAGGTCACGCTTCCGATGCACGACGTACTGGCGATGATTTCCGGAATGATGAACTCGCTTCTGACGTCCTACGAGGAGCAGTTAGGCGGGCTTCGAAGCGAGCAGGAACTTGTCAAGAAAGCGTTGCAGGAAAAGGAGCGGCAGGGGTCGGAGTGTGCACGAAAAGTGAAGGCGCTTCTTGACCGTAATGGATTCACCGACGTGAACTCGTTATCGGATGCCATTTCGGAGGTGGCGACAGAAACACAAAAACACACGCAGGACTTGAAGTTCAAGGAGGCCCAGCTACATGCTACGATAGGAAAATGGCACGCGTACAAACTTGCGGGTGCAGTGCAAAGAAACGAGCAGAGCCTCGAGCAGAATATGCAAACTGACTCTGAAAACGCCGCTGCCTCTGATAACCAGGAGAAATGGGCCCTCGCTTTGGAATTGAGCCGGGCTCAAGCACGTCGCGTGGAGTTGGCGGGTATGCTTGTTGGGCGGATCCGGGATTTCGCCATCAACCTGAAGATGAACAAGTACAGACGGTTGATCAGTCTCAGTTGTGGATTGAAGGTGGAGGATATTGATGGGCTCATCGAGGGAATCGAGGAGTCGCTCAGTGGGGGCGTGTCAACATGAGGAAATTAGGGAAAGTGACTAATGCAGAGGGAGATTATAAGAGATGACCATAAGAGAGGACTATAAGAGAGGACTTTAGGAGAGAACTATAAGTGAGGGCTATAAGTGAGGACTATAATAGAGGACAATAAGAAATATGATTATTCATGAGTTTTCATCATCAAGAATTCTAAAAAAACGTCTTTTTGAAGAAAACGATTCAATGCCCATATTTAATTTCAGTTCAAAGCGAAATTATGTGTAGATCACGGTAGCTGCAAAATAGAGGAAATCTAAAATCTTTAGGAACTCGCCATGCGCGCCACAGAATTACGCACATACTTAAGAATGTCGCGCTGGTCGTGCGCCGCACAATACATCGGCGCGTTGCACCCTGCTGTTTTCAAACATTAACTATCTTATACCCATCTAGGTTCCAGAAGAGCACGAAAAACACTTCTCATTTCTGGCCGACACATCTTTATAATTGCACCTCAGCCTTTTCTTTCAAAATCTCGAAATAACAAACATTCATTGGCTTCACGCACTCTTTTACTCGCAGATCAAAAATGTCGCTCCGTAAACCCCTTGTGCCTGTGACCGAATACAAAGAGCCCACAGACGCCAAGGCGCCCCTTGGGTTGGCATCTTCAATTGTCAACGCAACTGTCGACGGCGGAATCCGCTCCATCACCTATAAATCTGTCTACGCCGCACAGCTCATAGAGGAGCTAGATTTGGCGAGAAGAGCCGTTGTGGTGGGCGAGTCGCAATTGCAGAAAGTCGTAGACAAGCCGTACGTGACCGCCGACAAGGCTGCGCTGCTCCGGAAAGAGGTTGAGCTGCTCAAGAGCAAACTCGGGCATGGTGACGTTAGCCAGGAGCCAAGCGTTTCGCAGAACGCCCACTCTGACGAGACTTCGGTGTTGAATACTCAGTTGGAAGAACAGGTGCGTACATCCAAAGCCGTTGGCGGTAATTTTTCAGTCAAGTTGGCGTCCGCGTTGAAAGAGGCGCGCGGACTCAATCTGAAGTACGCTGTGAGAAAGTTGCCTATGGCGAAGAGTGTCAAAAGAATGGAAGATGTGCCTAATTTCGATGCTACCATCTACAAGCAAGCTGCTGAGCGTCGAGCGAAAGAGGCTCAAGAGAAGCTCGAGACCGAGAGGCTTCTTGCAGAACACGAACAGCTTGAGAAGCAACAGAAGCAGCAAGAACAAGATCAACAAGTGCAGCCACAACAACTAGAGCAAGTACAAGAGCAACAGCAAGAGAAGCAACATGTCCAACAAGATCAGATTATTCCACTACAGGGCCAGCAGATGCAACACGAACATCAGTTTCAGCACCAACAAGTGCCACTGCTTCAACAAGGACAGGAGCAGCAGGTGCAACAAGGACAAGAACAAATACAACAGCAGAGCGAGATTCCCATCCAGGCCCTTACCGCCGATCCCGGATTCATGCCTTCCGTAGAGACTGCCGGCGTCGAAATGCAAATTCCAGAACCATCGTTGGACGATCTCTCGTACGCGATTGACACAGAAGTGACAATGGCACCCGCCTTCACGGGCGCGTATATCCCACAACCACAAACCGGGGAACAGCACCCGCGAATTCATGAGCTTGAGACGTCGTATCTTCAAGGTACCGATCAGTAACTTGTCTAGACTTAGAAAGGTGTGATGTGTTCTGAATCAAAGGAAGCACGCATGTGTGAATATAAGATCGAAACTTCCGACAAAGGCTGTCATTATATTCTGTAGCTAAAGAGTTTTTACCCCAAGAACCTAAGATGATAAAAGATAAGAGACAGTTTAAGGGCTTGTCAGCAACCAAGTGTTCTACGTCTTTTAACATTACGTTAATCAACGATGGTCAATTTCTGCATATGAATAGTCCGTATAAAAAAGTAAGCTTTGTGATGATACAAATTTCTATACTCTGATCAAATTATCGTCTCAGTGACACTCCGATACTGTAATTAAAAATATGTGCATTATATTATATCTAGATTCAAGTGTGCAACAAATACTCCAACTGTTCTTCGGAGAGCCTCATAACAGTCCTTTTTATCTATCTCGTTAAAGTCCTTCAAAGCCCGCCAAGCACAATCGACTTCACAACAGTGTAGTCCTCCACGCCAAACTTGGAACCCTCTCTGCCAAAACCAGACTCCTTCACGCCTCCAAATGGAAGACTGGCCTCGGAAATTCCTCCAGTGTTCACTCCCATCATGCCGACATCCAACTCCTCTGCGACTCTAAATACACGCAGAATGTCGCTGGTGTAAAAGTAGCCTGCCAAGCCAACCTCAGTGTCGTTGGCCAAGTTGATCACCTCCTCATCAGAAGAGAACTTGATCAAAGGACTCACAGGGCCAAAAGTCTCCTCGTGGAAGATCTGCATCTTAGGGGTCACATTGCCTAATACAGTAAGGTCATGGTAGAAGTCCCCAATCTCTGGTCTGGCCTTACCTCCAAAAAGTAAGTCTGCACCTAAAGCTTGTGCATCCAGCACGTGTTCCTTCACCTTCTCCAAAGACTTGTTGTGGATCAATGGTCCGTGCGTGGTATCTTCAGCCAAAGCATGGCCCAACTTAGTGGACTCGCTCAATTTCTTCACAAGCCTTTCCGAAAACTCATCGTAAATGTCCTCATGCACAAAGATACGGTTGGCGCAAATACATGTCTGACCGCTGCTTCTAAACTTTGAAGCAATCACGCCGGCAACAGCATCATCAATTTTGGCATCCTCAAAAACGATAAAGGGAGCATTGCCACCCAACTCAAACGAGCATTTCTTCAATGTCGATGCTGCTTGCTTCATCAAGATTTTACCTACATTTGTCGAGCCCGTGAATGTGACCTTTTTAACCAATGGGTGCTCGCAAATGACCTTTCCTGCCTCCGCGGAGTCGTTGGAAGGAACGATGTTCACCACCCCTTTGGGAAAACCGGCCTCTTCGGCAAGTTGGCCAAGGGCAAGTGCAGTCAAAGGCGTTTCCGATGCAGGCTTGATGACAGCAGTGCACCCGACCGAAAGCGCCGCCGCCAATTTCCGAGTGATCATGGCTGCGGGGAAATTCCAGGGGGTGATGATACCGCAAACACCGATCGGTTGACGAATGGCCAAAATCTTGTTTGCCGGGTTATTGGAGCTGATGATGTCGCCAGTAGTATGTGCGGCCTCCTCGCTGAACCACTGGAAAAATGAAGCAGCATACATTACCTCGCCAGAGGCATCAGCAAATGGCTTTCCATTTTCGAGCGAGATGATCGTGGCCAAGTCCTGCTTGTTTTCAAGAATCAAACTGTGCAATTTCAAAAGCATATCGGCGCGTTCTCTGGCGGTGGTTTTTCGGTACAGCCTGAACGCGTCCTGAGCACTTGTGATTGCTTTAACGAAGTCGGCCTTGGAATAAGTCGACACGTCTGCCAAATGGGCGTCTTTATGTGGCACCATACCTGGATCCTTCACCTGAAATGATGAAGAGGAAGACACCCATTCGCCATTGATGTAGGCTTGTGTTTTGAGAAGGTTCTGATTTTTGATGAGCTGTGAAAGCCTTGCCGATACGGCTGGTGCTGCTTGAGCGTAGCTCCGCACTATTGATATAAACATGGTGGTACTGAATCCAGGCTAATTCCAAGTTGTTTGATGGTTTTTAAAGATCGGAATTTTTCAAAATTGAACTGTGGCGTGAGTATGTGTTTTGACTCTCGTGTCAGTGAGACCCTGGGTTTTTCACTTCTCCTCTTATCGTCGGGCCCAGCGCAAGATTGTGGAGAGCGATCTCCTAAGCGTGCATATAATCCGTACTCCTCCACAGGAGTGCATGAGCCACGAGTCAGCGGCTCGTGTGGACGCAGCCGCTAAACGAGTGCGGCAATTCCAGCCGAGCTCAAGATCATGAATTTCTTGAGTTTGGCATTAGAAAAAAATTGAGCTGATGAACTGGCAATGATCTCTTTCTAGCTGAAAAGAACCTGCAGCTTCATTCCGCTCTAACGATGAACATATCGAAATCGCGAAGATGAGTGTTTCCGAGAAAATGCACTAGGAGCTCATGCCTGGTTTCTGGATAACTATCAAGTATGTCTCTGGAATTTAGATTCTGGATATCGTTTGTTTTTCAGTCACACAATTAATGAGTGCGCTCCGAGCCAAGAACTTCCAACTTCAGCGTTCCTGATGAACAATATCACTCTTAGCAAGTATAAGATCTCTCAAGCTCTCGAAACACTACACATGTTTTTCACTGAATGAAGAGCTAGATTTTTTGAACAATCAAAAAGAAAATGCGCTCCCATACAGTCAGAGTTCGTAGCTTTCTCTCACTCTGATGTCATATTCTGAGTATTTTGCCCAGTGTAGCTCACGCTCCAATAGTTCGTGGGGGTTTGAAACTATCTCGCTTTTTTGGTCTCGGCGGAATTTTCGGAAGAGTGGGAATCAGATCTGAAAGCTGCTGACCAGCTTTTTTTGGAATTGTGCTGTTCAATGTGGTATTTAAAAACTCTGGTGATTTGCTGGCTGAGGGAATATTGGCTTTGTACCTCTTGAGGGCGATTCTCTCTGTCCAAACATCTGCCGCCTTTGTTCGTTGCCCCACATTTTTGACTGCCTCTATCGTTTTCGGGGTTTCTGAAACGCTCTCAAGAGGAGACCATGTTGGAGACGCGATTTCAGATGTCTCGCTGACAGCCTCCATTTGGAAGTCTTTGAATCGATTTGTTCGTCTGGCCTTGTTTGCCCCACGTATTGTGATTATAGAGTCTAGTATTGGGTCTCGTTGAGGCTCTGACGGAGCCTCTTCAGGAATCTTTGGCTCCGATCTTGGCACATGCTTGCTCTGACCCAAAACGTAGGATTTTATTCCCGAAGGTAGCCGCCTCAAACTGGACACTCTTTGCAGGAAGGAGGTCAGAAAACTTTCTGCGTCATTTGTTGCAGAATCGTCAGAATTTTCATCGATTGAAATATTACTGCATCGGGGCACGTCCGACCGTCGCTTGTAACCACTGTTGTGGGTGCCTGGTTTGAGTGCCAGTTTGAGAAATACCTTGAGTGAGTTCCGCCGTGAGCTCACGTACTTCTCATCAAATGTCTGGATAAACTTACTGAAAGACACCTTCTTCTTGGCTTTTTGAAATGCCCCGGGAAGTACGTTTTCAGTGCCCACGCCACCTTCTCTATTTTTTGGTTGAGATTCACTATGTGCCACAATGGTGCCGTCGACAGCCTCGGGTTTGCTGATGCAATCGACCCGAGAGGTTTTTGACATGAAGCAGAGGGACATTATACTCCCGGCACGTGCCAAGCTACTTCGCTTTCTCCGCTTTACCGGTGGGGCAATGGTTTTTGGAATGCCACAGACATCCGAAAAATTGTCCCACGGGTCCTCCTCGACCCTGTTCATGGCAATAACCTCCATGGCGATTAGTATGCGAAAGATGTGGGAAGGACAAAAAAAAAGATCGAAAAGAAAATGAGGGTGTGTAGAGGAGATGAAGAAAAAAGAAAAAAGGTAAAAGCAGAAAATTTAGGAGAAATATGCTAGTTTTATAGGTCTGCTTTTATGTTCGGCACGAGTGGAAATGTAAGGGTGCCGGCCGACAGAAATCTTGGCAGACCTTTCAACGCCGTAGTAATAGTTTCAGAGCGAGATAGCACCAATTAGAATGGGTCATATTAGCGACAAGATTCATCAATTTAAAGTAAGATTGGAAGAAAGAAGAAAAACACTCAAGGATAGAGAAAATTTCAAAAGCGGGGAAAACAACTCGAGGACATTTTCGCACTTGCCACCGACGTTTGTGTGGCGATTTCTCAAGACGCGATTTTGCAACCACCAAAACCCTTTCTTGACACCCCTAAACACAGTTTGATGGGTCTACAATTTAAAACTTTATTGGAAGAGGAGAAAAATCTCTGAAATATTCAGAGGATCGTCCGACATTTTTCACCGATGTTCATTTACTAGTCTACGCAACACTGGTGATGTTTTAGTATACACCAAGCCCTGTATTTTCATATGGAATATTAGAATGCAGTAGAGGAATTTTCATGGTTTCAAGAGGGACTGCGATAAGCGGTATAGAAACAGAGCAATAAAATTCTCGCCCCCACAATGACCTTAATGGCTGACCTCATTATAGATCGCTCACGCTTAATCCGATATCTTCATCGACTTCCTTGACCAGAACCTTGATAAGTAATTTCGCGTCTGGCAGATAAGCTGACCAATTTGATCTGCGCAAGGGACGGCAAAAAGTTGCAGCAGCTGGCTCGCAATTTGCAACTGTAAAAAGTCTTTGTTCTAGACATAGTGGGAGCCTACACGCAAAATTGTGGTATTTGAGTTTTCCTTCTAGTTGTACAATTTCAACGGATGTGGGAGTTCAATTTATGTGAGTTATTTGCAGCCAAAAGTTGGACTGATTCTATTTTCTGTGGACTGCGAATAAGGCCTGCCTTCCAGCAATGCAACTGACACTCCGTGCTTACATTCATATTTGAGTCGAAAGATGAATATACCTCCTCCTTTGCTGGTTCTTGAGAAAGACTGCTAGTATCAACTTCTTCAACTGCTCGTTTAAAATTAGTAGAGTGCATTTGTTTCGAGGTTCTTGCAGCACTTCCCAAAACGCGACATTCTAAATGGTAAAAGTCTCAATCACACTCCTTCATTGATTACCCAGCTGCGGGGGGTAGGCACCACAAACTACACCTGACTTTACACAAAAAAGAGCGAGCGCCAATGAATGAGATCGTAGAAACCAAACTTGAGATCGACTCCACCGGATGATCGATCAGAAACATAAAGCGAAAGGGACCAGCAGGGAATGCATCCATTCTACCAAATTTCTTGACTCTTGAGGTCGCAAATTTAACGTTCATCAGAAAAGTGATAGATGGTTCGCAGGCACCGGAAACATTTGCGATACAGGAACCACAAACCACTTTCTAGACAAATCAGTTCACTGTAAAATGACCGAGAGTATCAAGAAGAAATAGCAAACATGAAAACTCCATCATCTCCTTGATCGTTAAAATTTAGGCGCGTGCCCCGTGAAAATTGAAGGTCCTTGTCTTGCATCTCCAGCCCATCACTTTCACCCCGCTTCTTCTCTATATTGTCTATAGCTCTTCATCCTCCTCTTCTTCATCACTCGATAAGCTGCCCACATCGCTCAACTCAGCATCATCATTCTCATCCTGCGCCTCTTTGAGGTTGTCCGTCACAATGTTCTGCAGCGCGTACTGCTGTACATAGTTTTTGACGGTCTCGATGTATTTGGCCTCATTTTTCGTCATGAGCCCCAGCGCCTCCGTGTTGAGTGGATCGCTCGGGTTGCCGTACCGTAAAAGGTGGGGTAGGAAATTCTCGAAGATATTTAGAAGCCCGAACATCGGCGACCACGTCTGGTTGATCACGTCGAGACATACGGAGCCCGAGGACTCGTCGATGTTGGGGTGGTAGATTTTATTTACAAATCCAATCAGCGGCAGCTTGATCGGATACTGGTCGGGCAACTCCACCCGCAACTTCCACACGCCGCCCGCATATGGCGTGTCGCTGGGGCCGTGGAAGATCACGTGGAATTGTTGCATGGAGTCCTCGATGAGCGAGACGTCAAAGTTGCTCATCATAAGGTCCATGACGTCTTTTTCGATTCTGCGCTTCCCGCTCATGATTATGTGGTGGTGGTGTTTGTTCCAGAGGTGTTTCAGATATTTTCTATGCGTATTCTGTACTTTTTTGTGCGTTTCTCTTCAATATGTACGTTGTGTGGGGAGGCCGTACGCTTATCTGAATGCCAGGGGCAAGCTGCGGCAGCTTTTGTGGGTGGTGCGACCTCTATATATGGGCCGGTTTGTATGGGGAAAGCGTTAGGTTGCGCCGTTGCCCCACGGAATGTTCAGTGCCGCGCAGAGTGCCATAGCCTGCGGTTAAGAAGATTAGGTCTGGCTCCGTGCCGGTCTCGGCCTGTATCGGAGGTAAACCGGAATTGTGACAATAGGAGAAAAGAAGAGAATCAAAAGAAAACGATTTTTTTAGATGTGCAGATGATCGAAGAGATTAAGGTGTGGGGCCCGGTATGAGGAGTGGCACCCAATAAAGTAGGCTAGACCTGATTTTACATATAAGTACGGTAGACTTATGTGGCAGAGATGTATTTATTGGTGACCATTGCCGGCCACATGAGCGCTGATATTTAGTCATCCAGATCAAACATTCCATGTTGAGGTGTCTTAAACAATTATCGGACTGCGCGCCGGTCATTTATCAGCCCGCATTATACGTATGAGGCGTGTTTTGCAGGTGTGATCCTCCCTCCACTACGACATGTTTCACCACAGAAAATTCCAACTCTTCCGTGTGGAACCAAAAGAAATGGCAAATAAGTCATCAGAGTTCACAACAGGGGGCTTCTAGTTCATGGTGCTTACTAATACAACCCGGGAGATGATGGCAAGTCATTGTTTCAAACAAAAAGGTCGAGCGCCGAACTCACTCGCTCTGATCTAAAAAAAAACACTTCCAAGCTTAGACTCTTTCGGCTCCACTCAATTTCACCGCAGCGCCGTACTTCTGTAACTTCGTCAACAAACTGTCACCCTGCTTGATTAATTGGTGGAATTGACTGTTCTTGTTGTCTGGGCGGTTGGTCTCGATGATGCCGTTGACCTTGTCGATGGTGCAGTTCAACTTACCATTGGGAATAAACTTGCACAAATCGTCGTCCAAGAACAGCTCGCTGACACCGAAACTGCGTGCCATCGACTCTAAAGATAACGACTTGTAGCTCTCCAACAACTGCGCATATGCCTTGCATCTCATCTCCCGCATGAAGTAGTTCGCGTGCGGGCGGAGATACTTGTTTTTAGTGAGCAAGGTATCGTTGGTCTCCAACAAGTATTGGAAAAACGAGCCGTATTGGCACGTGTACAAAGAGTTGGTCAAACTAACCAAAGGCTCCAATTCCTTGGCGCTGGAGTAAATCGACAAAATTTCAGGTGAGTCGACGATCTTCAGCTTCACGCCCACACGGTCCAAGGTGAGGATACCAGCAATGATCGCATATTGCGCAATCTCATCATAAGTGCACAACTCTGTGGAGTTGAAGGTGGCCAAACTGTCGATTAATAAGGTGGCGGCCTCGGCGAAGTTTCGCGTCGCCAAGTGGTGGAGGCCCCGGTAGGTTTTGTACCGGTTACGACGCTCCCAGTCGCCACCTTTTTCAATCCACGTTTGTGCCTCTGTGAGACGGCGGGAAACCCCACTCAAGTCGTTGAAGAAGAAATCAATACGCGCCAAGGTCAACAAAACGTCTATCTTCAGGCCCGTGCTTTGGGTCAATGTGAGCAATTTTTCGTAAGTTGAAATAGCGTTTTTGCGGTCGATGATCGAAGTGTAGTATTCAGCGAGTTTTGTGGTTTCGCCAACGATATCGATCTCGGTCTCTTCCTCGGACTCGGCCTGCTGGAGCACCTGTTCCAACTCGGAGATTCTGGCTGTATTAACATCCAGAAGCTTTTTGTACAAGGTCTCATCAAGAGGGAAGGTTTCGGGCAACTCTGTACTCAAAAGTTTGTAGTAAGGGGCCAAATTGTGTTCCTTGACTGCAGTGAGAATTTCGCCTGCCAATGAGTGGCGGCTCGCTTCGTCCACATGCAGCAAGAGAAACTGTTTCTGCGCCAAGGCCTGGTCCGGGATCTTGGGCACGTCTGAGTCAAACTGGTTCATGATATGAGATGTGGATGATGATAAAGATGGAGTTCACAAGTGTGTGTGTGAAATATTGAATGTCCTCGGGTTGGTTGGATGCCTGGTTGAGTAGTGAAGTGAGACTCCGAGAGTCGCACGGTGGCCAAGTGTGTTTATGTGCAGAATTAGGCAATTGGAAAGAGAGATTCGTTGGACATGAGGGCAAACAGCTCCCCCACTTCAAAGTTTTGAAAGATTTCAAGTAGCTCTTGTTAGTATGTTTTGCCCTTTTTATCAATGACTATCTGCTGTAGTCTGGTTCTGCTTGAATCAAGCCAGCTCTGTATGCATGCACGGTCGTGGACGGTTACGCGCTGTAGAAACTGAACGGGCTGAGAATGGCCAGAAACGGCATTAATAAGCAAGCCTGACTTTCTCCGTTGGAAAATCAATTCTCAAACACCTTCATCAATCCTGAGGTAAAAATGATACAAGATTGTTCTGTCTCGTCGACTTTCTTTAACAAAAAAAAGGCCAATCCAAAGACTCCCTTACCTTTCGCAGTCAATACTCACTGTTGGGGCTGCAATGCCGTGAGGAAATTGTGAGGACGAGATAACTTGTGGATACCTTTAGTTGTACACAAAAAGACAAGCTCTAATTAACAGTACCCTGGGAGCTTACATTTAAAACAAGTACACAAGTGAACTTGATGCTCTCCATAATATTTCTGTATTTATCCATTCATCTACCTCGTGTTTTTTCTTCTCGTACGACGTGAACACATCATCAAACCACCCGCCTTTCTTCGCCTTTCGAGTCTATTATGTTCGGAATGATACCACTCCTCGTAGTCCTCACTATTATCGTCGATCTTCTCCCATAAATATTTTGCCGGTCTCGTCAATCCCCGATCGTGCGTATTTACGCGAGAAATATTAAATTCTTACTTGTATTTTCCTTTCGAACTGGTCACCTTTCCGGAAATGCCACCCTCAAACTATAGAGATATCGAATCGAGCTCTTTGGATTACACAAGGGAGGACATTTTGACCTCGATGACGATTAATTATCTTTAGCTTCGACGCAAATTCTGTATTTCTTTCGGTAATGGGGAACTGCAGGCCGGATCTCCGGCCGAGTGCGTCACCCGAACCCGAGGGGACCCCCGCCTTTAACAAGACGCAAGAAAATGCGGGGCACAACGCAAAGGAGTCAAATCAGGAAATATATAGGGATTCCCTGTGCATACTTAAATGGTGTCAATTTGAGATTCTGAGAAACTATCAGAAAGTTGAGACCTTAAGCTACCTACACCCTCGAATGAAAAACAGTAATCGCAAGTAATCATCATCTTCAAACCAATCAATTCCGAACACTTTCTCACCATGTCAGTTAAAGACGAGATCCCCGCTATATTCCTAGACAAGATCTCGCCACGTGCGCTCGAAACCATCCAGAAGTGTAAAGACTTTGTCAACGACTACTGCCTCCCCGCGGATAACATTTACCATAGTCAGATTTCGGAGGACCCGCTGAAAAGATGGGCGTCCACTCCCCCGATTTTGAACAAACTCAGGGAAAAGGCACGCCTGTTGGGACTCTGGAACATGTTTCTCTCCAAGGATTACGCTGAAGGCGGCGGGTATACCAATCTTGAATACGGATGCATGGCAGAGTATTTGGGACGGTCGTTCACCGCACCCATGGCCACAAACACGGCTGCCCCAGATACAGGAAACATGGAGATCTTGGCCCGGTACGGCACGCCGAAACAAAAGCAAAAATGGTTGCAACCACTTCTCGAAGGCGGGATCCGGTCGGCATTTCTCATGACCGAGAAAGGAACCTCATCATCGAACGCATTGAATATCTCATGCAGCGCAAAACTAAACGGACGGGGTAACTACGTGTTGAACGGCGTCAAATGGTTTGCCTCTGGTGCAGGCGACCCCCACTGCAACGTGTGGCTTGTGATGTGCAAAACTTCCGATGACCCGAAAAACGTCTATAGTAACCACACTGTCTTGGTCATTGACGCCAAGCGCGCTTTGGAGACTGGAAAGGCCCGCTTGGTCCGGCCCTTGTCTGTGTTTGGCTACGACGATGCGCCGCATGGTCACTGCGAGGTCGTGTTCGAGGACTTCGAGACTCCTCCAGACACCCAGGGCCAGGAGGTCTTGCATAAAGTCGGTGCAGGCTTCGAGGTCATCCAGTCTCGGTTAGGTCCGGGCAGAATCCACCACTGCATGCGGGCCATTGGCGTGGGCGAAATGGCGTTGATGCGGACGGTGCACCGTGCTAACCACCGGCTCATATTCGGCAAGCCTTTGAAGGACCGCGAGTCGTTTTTGACGGCCTACGCGCAGTACAAGATCGACATTGAACGCTGCCGAATGCTCGTGCTTAACGCGGCGCACAAGATCGATGTTTCGGGGCCCAAGAGCGCGATGCGGGAAATCGCCGTGGCCAAGATCGAAACGCCAAGGACAATCTTGAAGATTATCGACTGGGGGATCCAGATGCACGGGGCCGAGGGTGTGTCTCAGGACACGGAGTTGGCGCGGTCGTACGCTTTGAACCGTACGCTCCGTATTGCCGACGGGCCCGACGAGGCGCACTTGGGCCAGTTGGCCCGTGTGGCGTCTAAGCAGTTCCCACAGGCAGATGTATTCTTCGAGCGAATCGAAACGCAGCGCAACCTTGTGTCGAAGTTGTGAGGGCAAGTCTATGGCCGTGCTTTCTAGGGCAGCTCAGTATGTAGCGATATAAAGGCACCATCATGAACGGCACCTCATGTATGGCATATCATGTATGGCACATCATGTATGGCACAGCATGTATGGCACAGCATGTATGGCACAGCATGTGGTAAATCATGGATAGCACGCCTATATAACAGTACATGTGTGTCAATGTGTACATGGTGCCTGGCCGAAATCTCCCAGATATCGCGCACTGTAGTTACATCGTACAAATCCCCGTGTTTGAAGCAGTGCTACGCGGCGTTGATACAAAAGCCTTTCAAAGCTCCAATGTAAAAAAAAAAAGATCGTCGTTAAATACATAAGATGCAAGAAATGAAGGGATGCGCCGCGACTCAATACAAGTCGGCTTTGTGGAAGTCGTGGATGAGGCCTCTCTTCAAGTAGTTTTTGGCCTTGGTCGTCTCGTCGCGCACTCTCTGCAGTTGGAGTGCCCGCCACTCGGCCTCAGCCTCGTCGAACCCAATCTGCTCGCGATCGTAGAGGTGGATGTCCTCGCGGTCGATATCTAGCTCGCCGAGCATGACGACATTTTCTCCTCTCACCATGAACACGCCGCGCGGGATCTCGGCAAACCTTTCACGGTTCAGACCCTCCTTTGGTGGCAAGTAGATCCGCTCCAAGGTGTCCTGCAACACCAAGTTGGCGAACTGGTCAAACGTACGCAATATGCCAAAGACGTTGCGCCCGTCTCTCAACAGCACGAAGATCTTGCGGTCAACAGAGCCGACGATCGCCGCGGCCGTGGTGAACGCATAAGATTCCAAGTACAACTCCTCAGCGTTCGACGAGCCGCTCAGCTCCGATTGGTTTTGTCCCTGGCTCTGATTTTGTTGGCCTTGAAGGCCAGAGTTGGTGTTCTGGGCATGCTGCTGGGATTCGCTTTCCTGGGTAGATGCCGACATTCTCTTTATTTCTGTGTAGAGTGTGTCACGCAAAGATGCGAGATATTAGGTGGAGAGTAAAAGAATCACGTCAACGGATGTACCGAGGAATATCCAAGTGTCTAGTGGTATCTTGGCCTGGCCTTTGCAGTCGGCCCGGGTTTTCGTTCACTTTTTCCAGCCCGCATTGGCGCGCGCACGCCCAGGGCTCGCGCCTGGTGCATCCTGCTGGTGTATTTGTTATACATCTATATAGTTTAGCATTTTATAACATGTATTTGCCCTAAATTTATGATATTCCATGTGAACGGGGCTTCATCGAAATATTGGAAGGTCTGGCTCTCTTTTCAGCACTTCCGTCTGCATTCTATTCGTACTACAAGCGAGTGTCAATTGCAACTTCCAATTCGCAATTTCCTTGGTTCAGGTGAAATCGGTCCATTCTGGTCCCTTGAATGATATCGTAAATTTGTTTTTGGTAGATACATTTATTAAAGGAAAAGTATACAGTTAAAAACCTCAAATAAACTAGGAGATAGGAAGGTGAAAGTCCAACCTTTGGTGTGTTGTACATTTCATTGTACGTTTGAGCAACTGTCTAACCATCAATCCGCCCGCGAGGTTCGAACCTGCGACCTTCGTAATTTTCTTTTCCAATTTCAGCAAGAATAAATTTCATCTGAACAAGTAATTCTCCCTATATATGTTTACCTGAACCTCGTATAATAGAATTGGTCATGTACAATTGCATCCTTTGGAAAGTACAGTGGTATTATTTCACTTTTCCAAAGCACCTTCAGAAGAACCAAGATAATGATGTTTTCGAAAAATTTACCAGTTTATGATGATTGGAAACTTTACTTTTTAATTTTGTCGTTCTGTCCACCTACTGATTACTTCCTTAAATGCCACTTGACCTGTCCCTAGAGAAAAAAGTAGCTTTTCCTCATCATCACGCACAAAGCTAAAAGCTTTGTTCATTCGAAAGCACGTGTGTGTTTGCAAGGCAATCGCAACAGTCTGATGGCAATGCAGCTTTCAATGAACTCCCATAGACTGTGTATTCGACTCCACCTGGACCAGTAAAGTTTAAAGGACATGTTTAGAATTTGTAAAAACATCCGCGAAACACCGTAGCATTTGAAATGTTTACACTTCTTGTCCGCTATGTCATTATCGTGCTCCATTATTGTCCTGCGAGATTGCAGCGTATTTTTCCAAAGCCGCATCGCGATGAGACATTGAAAAGCAGAACTACCGATCTGCAAAAGTGGAGTACGAGACACAGAGAATTCAAAATAGCACTACCCCACGGGTAACTCTCTTAAATTCACCCAAAACAGTTTACCTTCCAACTGCATACCCAAGCATACAATTTCCCCTCACAAAATAAAATGTCGTTCTACGAGTACAAGGACTACATAGAAGAAGGCGATCTAGTGTTGGCATTCATCAGCAGAGGCCTCATTAAACCCTTTACCGTCACGAAAGGAGAGTTCCTCAATACGAGGTTCGGCAATTTCGAACATGACCGCATGATTGGCATGAAATATGGCTCCCAGATGGGCGGTGTGCGGGAAGTAGGATTCGTGCATCTTCTCCACCCAACACCTGAACTTTGGACGGTATCCCTTCCCCATAGAACCCAAATCGTATACACCCCCGACTCTTCATATATAGTCCAGAGGCTCGGCATCACCAGCGGCTCGCAGATCATCGAGGCCGGTACGGGAAGTGCATCTTTCACGCATGCATTTGCCAGGACTGTGAGCGATGAGGGAAAAGTGTTTACGTACGAGTTCCACGAGCCGCGTTTCTTGGAGGCGAAGAAGGAGTTGGAGGAACACGGGCTCTTGCAGAACAACTGTGTCATCACACACAGAGACGTGTGTAACGACGGGTTTGAAATCTCAGGTTTACCTGAAAAAGACCTTGTTGACGGAAAGCTCGACTGTGACGCAGTTTTCTTGGACTTGCCCTCGCCATGGACTGCGATTCCTAACTTGAAATCTGTCATTCTGGGTGGCAGACGTGTGGGAATCTGCTGTTTTAGCCCGTGCATCGAGCAGGTCGACAAGACGATCGAGGCGCTCGAGAATAACGACTGGACCAACATCGAGATGGTGGAGATCGCCGGCCGCCGGTGGGAGGCTCGCAAAGAAATGGAGCGTGATGTGGGCGACGTCATCAAGCGTTTGAAGCATATCCAGGGCCGCAAATCACAGGGTATCGAAGGCAGAAGACAGGTCAAGGTGGGTGAGGTGGCGAGTTCTGCAGGTGAAAAGCGTTCTTTGAGTGAAGTGGAACAGGATACTGCGCTGCCCGAGCCACAGGACCTTTCAGCCCCAAGCTACAACCCGTTTGGAAAAGGACTCCGCATCCGTGAGGGCGACGAGCTGTTCAACTGGAAACAGGTCACGAAGATCGAGTCGGAGGTGAAAACACACACGTCGTACTTGACGTTTGCGTATCTTGTGCCCACGAAGCAGGAGAGAGGACAGGAGGAATGATTGCATAGATAATGGAGAGAAGTGATGGTGTGATTTTGGTCTGAGAGGTGCCTCATTGTAGAATGTAGTTAAAGGGGGACTGCAAGTCTTGAATGATTGGGGTAAGAAGAATACGATGGTAGCGTGGCGGGGTCTTCTTTGGAGACTATTTATCTGAGTTCTGATCAATTTACTTTTGTCAAAGGGTTACCCACGATGTAATTGAACGACAGATATTACCAATCATACCTCGAGTTTGACCAGCAAGATATGGCTTCAAACGACAAAGACTTCGGATCGGAGTACAAATAACCATCTGAAAACGGCTCGGTGATTGAGTTCAATTGAAGACCAACAGTTGATATATCACCCTTGTTTTGTGAGCAATAGCGGTTGTAACACAAAACTACATTATTACATTCTAGTAATATACACGTGGAACTTTCAAATAGTACGAGCAAATCTCTTTGAAACATAAATTGGTTCAGCTCAGAGAAGGTTCATCAATTAAAAAATAAAGTACTCTTAAACAGGCCTTCATCTGAAGTAAAATATGCGCTGACTCCTGCGTTCGTGGCTGCAAAAGGACGCGAGATGCCGGTCAGGGGCGCATGAGGCAAACAGACAAACAGCTTTTGGTCATATAAGCGTAACTATAATTTTCGCAACCGAGCAGTAATAATACTTTTACACTCATTTAGGCTGGACGACTCTGGAGAACTACATAAGACATTATCCAACTACTTGCTACCTTGGGATAGATGCCTCTATAAATCGAAGAAAAAGAAAAGCTGGAGTCTTCTTCGGTTTTCAAAACCTCAGAACCAGCAAGGAACATGTCCATAAAGTTGAATCACTTGCTTCTAGCTGTCAACAGCAATTCTAAGGAGAGTTGGAGCTCGTTTGCACCGGACGCATTTGTGCCACTTCTCGCAAACAATTTGTGTACCATACCAATTTGCCACACTGAAATGAACCTTCTACCCAGACCTCAGGAAAACCTTGTGACTCAATTTTCGTTTAGAAAAGCATTCCTGAAATAGGTCAGAGTCGTCGATCGTATAGGTGATTATTTAGAGTTCGCTAATCTATGAAACAGTTCTACTAAAGCCCCGCGACCCCAATTGAACTCAACTCTGGGAATTGGGACCGTCACACACCATGATACCACTTTGTATGGGGATTTCGGGAATATAACAATTTCATGATATCCAAGAAGATGAGGAATTACAACAAAAAGGAAGTACTAAGACTGGCCATTCACCCCTTCCTACGGAGACTAAAGAGTCAAGACTAGGGGCAAGTGGACTAGCCTGCATACGCGCGCACCACTGCCCTATCTCACGTCACGACTAGTTGCGCCTCAAATCGTAAGGCCAAACTCGATTACACCACACATTCCCAATTAACATGAGCAGCGCTCCAATAGGTATGTTCAAGCTTCTAGAGTCACAAAACTATTCACTTTAAGTTTCCCCTATCACTCGTTTATTTTAAAACATTCACTACGGGAGCCCTGAGCGCAACCTATGTTACTTTCCTCATTCAACCATCCGAGATATACTAACCCCATAGTTCTAGACCAAGGAACCGGGTTCGTCAAAATCGGCCGGGCCGGCACCAACTTTCCCGACTACACCTTCCCCTCATTGGTCGGTAGACCGATTTTGCGGGCGGAGGAGCGCCACGCGTTGGTCCCAGAAGGCATTGAAATCAAAGATATTATGTGTGGTTCTGAGGCCAGTGAGGTGCGGTCTCTTTTGCAAATCAGTTATCCCATGGAAAATGGAATCATCAAGAACTGGGAGGATATGGAACATTTGTGGGACTACGCGTTTTACGAGCGCATGAAGGCACCCACTCAAGGGGAAAAAATCTTGTTGACGGAGCCGCCCATGAATCCCTTGAAGAACAGAGAAACCATGTGCGACGTCATGTTCGAGAAATACCAATTTGGCGGCGTCTACGTGGCGATCCAGGCTGTATTGGCCTTATATGCACAAGGCTTGAGCTCCGGTGTAGTCGTGGATTCCGGAGATGGAGTGACACATATTGTGCCCGTATATGAATCCGTAGTGTTGAATCACTTGACCCGCCGGTTGGATGTTGCGGGCAGAGACGTCACGCGCAACTTGATCAACTTGTTGTTGCGCCGCGGGTACGCGTTCAATAGAACCGCCGACTTCGAGACCGTGCGCCAGATCAAGGAGAAGTTGTGCTACGTGTCTTGTGACTTGGCGTTGGACCTGAAACTTGCAAATGAGACGACCACATTGGTCGAGCAATATGAATTGCCCGATGGAAGAGTGATAAAACTTGGCTCCGAGCGTTTCGAGGCGCCCGAGTGTTTGTTCCAGCCAAACTTGGTCGACGTGGAACAGCCTGGTGTTGGCGAGACATTATTCAATACGATCCAGGCGGCTGATGTGGACGTCAGGACCTCGCTTTATAAGGCGGTTGTGTTATCTGGAGGATCCTCGATGTACCCTGGTTTGCCTTCCAGATTGGAGAAAGAGTTGAAGCAGTTGTGGTTAACCAGAGTGTTGAAGGGCGATGCTTCCAGATTGGATAAATTCAAGGTCAAAATCGAGGATCCGCCAAGGAGAAGACACATGGTGTTTATTGGTGGTGCTGTATTGGCGAACATCATGGCCAACAAAGACCACATGTGGATTTCGAAGCAGGAGTGGGAGGAGCAGGGATCGCGCGTGTTGGAGAAGTTGGGTCCCCGCTAATAGAAACGTGAAGTTGTTGAAAAATATGAAGAAATACTTTGATGCAAAGATGTAAAAATACACTATGTACGTGGTCCTGGATTGAGAATCGTTCCCTACACTACAATGTATAATCGCGTATGCCTTCTCCTCTATGCGGTGTGCATTTTCAATTGCACCCAAATGTTTATGCTATATTAAGGTCCTTGATTTGGCCAAGGATCGTGCCTACGAGCTCGTTATATGTTCTCTCATCGATGCGTTCAGGGTTCGGGTACCGTTGTCCAAATGAGACCACATTGTGCAATAAATCCCTCACAAAGTGCTCGTCGACGGCTTTGGGCTTGAGAAAATCACAAGTGAGGCACTCCTCGACGGTCCACCTGTCGTTGGGATTTCTCTCCAAACACTTCTTTATTAAGTTGATTGCGCTCAGGGGAACACGCACACCCCCAAGTCCCGTTTCCGCAAACTGCACCTTGAGCTGCGGGTTCATGATGGCCATGATCCTCTGCTGTCCAGAATACGCAGCATACGGAGGTCTTCCGTAGATCATTTGGTAGATGATACAACCGCAAGACCAGATATCAGAAGGCTTTCCCACACGCCATGTCGTCGCGACGTTTTTTGAAGCGAAAGGCATCGTATTGTTAACTTCCACCAAAGCCTCCGGCGCCATGTAGTTGGGAGTTCCGATTTGAGAGTGACGATAAATATTAACTGTGTGGTCTGGGACTGCATTGGCGATTCCAAAGTCGATGATTTTCAAGATCCCGCCAACAAAGAGAAAATTTGCTGGCTTGAGATCGCTGTGAACGATGCCCGCATTGTGCACAGCTTGAATGCAGTGAAAGACCTCGGAGGCGTGAAATCTGACAAAGTTTGGGTCAAGTTTGGGGTCCGAGCTCATTTTGTTATGGAGAGTATGTGCGAGATCGAGATCACCGCATTCCATAAGTAGATATAACGAGCCGGCACTGGATGCATGATCAATGAGTGACACTACCCTGGTCTCACGTTTAAGTTTTATCAAGAGGTCGATTTCGCCTTTGAAGCCGCGCACACAAGACTCGTCAAATTGATCAAAAGAGACTTTTTTCAATGCATAAGACTTTTTGTTGGAAAGAGAACGCACCTTGTAGACCTTCGAGGTTCCACCTCTTCCGAGAATCTCGAGTTTCTCGTATTCTCGTGAGTTAAGATGAATGATCTTCCGTCCACCTTCAGAGCTGGGACGAGAGCTGCCCTCTCTGTCAGATTTGGAGAAACTTTTGTTCGATTTGGGTTCTGCTGGAACTTGTGCTGGAATTTGCGGTGTGGGATCCTGTGGAATCGACCGTTTTTCCGGAACATGAGCTTTTGGGATCCTGGGTTTCTTGAAGCCATCGGGGACTTGTTGCAAATTCACTATTCCTGGTGATAAGTCACGTAGAGGCTGTCTATGCTGAGATGAAGGGTTGCGATTGACTCCCTTCACTCCCTGCAATTCATGGTGACCAATGCTACCTACACCCGGATTACTTTGAACCGATCTCGACGGTTTAGAACCACTAGCAAGCTCAGGTGATTGGGGTCGTTGAAATACTCTTGGCTGGCGACTGCTATGCTGGTTTGCGATCGGCGAGGCCTCTTTCAATCTCTTGAGAGACCTGAAAAAGTCAGAGTCTGTAAAGACCGATTTTCTCGAAGTAGAGTCATCTCTTTTGGGAGAATCTGTGCGCTGAATTGGCAGCTTTTGCTCCGATTCCAGAGGCACGAACTCAGACTTCAGTTTCTCTTTATCAACCATGATCTGAGGCATTGGTGCTGGGACTGGAGCCATCTCCGAGGCACGTTTTGGAGGACCTAGGGATCTGAATCTCCTGTTGACACTTGATTTGCGAGCAGAAAATCCGCTTGATACAGGACGAGAAGTTAGCGAGGAGAGAATATCAGGGCCATTGGATACAGGCAGAATGGGTGATTTCAGACCAATATGAGGTGAGCTGGAGCGTTTTCTGGGAGCCATGGTGAGAACTGAATGTGTGGGCTTGTCAGATATCAGAAGTTTAGACTCCAGGTGTTGATTATTTAGGTTTTGTGGCTTTTCAGCTGAAACAAGGGGCATTGCGTTCGAATCACGCTGCTCCTTGTACCGGAGAACGAGAGGTATGCTTCTGTTCAGATCCTGGGCTCTCCGAAGCAGGACTTCACCAGTGGTGCAACTTTTGTTGAAGGCTTTGCCAAAGCTCTTGTCGGCGACGCTTCTCAGTTCAGCAATATTATCATCAAAGTCACCAGACTCATGACTATGATCGCCATTATTGTTGTGATTGATACTGTCCCCTGCAGTTGCCGTTGCTGAGCCCAGGTGGCCTGTAGTATGCGAAGAGGCAGTTCCTACCTGGTCCATGAATCCAGGTGCTGGTAAAGAAGCCGTGCCAGTGAATCCACTGGGACTACTTATATTGCTGAGATGACCCAGACTTCGCCGATTTCCGAGAGTATTGGAATTAAAATGATTGGATTGATTGGATTGATTGAGTTGTTTGGGTTGATTGGAGTCATTTGATCGATTGAACTGTGACGATGCTGTGCTTGTTTGTAGTCTGGCTGGAGAATACGGGACTCTGGGAGACTTCGAGGTGTCCGTAAAACCCGATGGCGGCAGCGCCGATCCATTAAAATGCACAGAAAGCTTCCGTTTTAAAGAGTCTCGTAGCGCCGAGTTTTCTTGAAGTCTCCAGGTATACGGCTCGCCGAACTTGCCGGTTCCTTCGCTCTTACCATTTTGTTCACCGTTCTCAATATTTTCGTTTCTTTCACTATTTTCGGCGCCTTCAGGTTTTTCAGATTCCGCAACCACACTTTTCGCTGCGCTGTTACTGAAAACAGCGATGGAATAGGCGCTCATGGGAGGTGGAGCAAAGGTAGCGTCATCTTCGACAAAGGCGGGCCTGGCGGCTATATAAGGGGTATTGCTGCTTCCTGGGCCGCCACTCGAGACGCCGCTCGAAGCCTGCATTTCATGTAGGGGGCCGGGAAAATGCAAGAGAAAAACGGAAGTGTGTTTTTAAAGAAAAGCTGGGGAAAAACTGGGGAGTGTTCGTGATGTTAAAGAGTTAAATGATTAGCGTGAGCGTGAAGTTAGAATACGATTGTAAACAAAGCGTGGTGCATGTCGCGCGCATCGAAACAGAGTGCAACGAGACTCGAGTTAAGTAATGCATTAGTTACTTAGACGTGAGACGCGCAGCTAAAAACGATTAGAGGAATGGAACAAAGATAAAACAAATAATGAGAGAGGGAACCACGAAAAGAGAAACTCAAAAAAAACGGGGGGAAATCAAGAGAGAAGGGTATGAAGAAAAATGAGAAGAGGGGTCCCAAAAACAGAATAGAATATAGGACAGAAGTGCGTGTGGTAATGAACGCTGCGTTTTATAAGGCATCTCCAGTGGATACACGCTCAAAAAGCCAGTGTTTTGGGCCAACTCGCTTACTTATCTCGGGCGATGGTTGCTTCAGTTGTATATCATTAAGAAGCAGAACACTTACATCTATGAAAATTATATCTATATTGCGGTGAAAAACATTCTTCTCTTGTTTGCGTCCAACACCTCGCTTGTACTCTCGCGCATGCCGGCAACAGAATGAAAGGCGTTCGCGAAAATTCTGGCTGCGCAAGGCTCGAAGGAATCTTCGCAGAGCCCCGCGAGTGCAAATATTAAAGTCAACTTCTGATGTGTAATTCCAAAAACTGTTCTGGAGAAATGTGACTGACTCTGGATGCAGCTCTGTAGACTAACACAGAACGCGAAGAAGATAGGGTGGTGTCGGGACTATTAGTGAGGGTGCGACATGCTGCTTTGAAAAAGTAAAATATGTCAACGAACGAGAGAAACATGGAGAATTTCTCTTACTCCAAAACCACATTGTCGAACATTTGAGCGGCCTTGTCATCCGTGTCTTTGATCAAGAACTTCACGTAATCACTCATAGCTTGACAGACCAGGTCCTGGGAGCGATCGACGAATTTCCACCAAGCTGGACTCTTGATTCCTTTACAAGCAACCCACTCAGCAATGGTATAGAACTTCAAGTCCCAATCGGTTTCTCCAAACTGTCCCTTATATTTGCCAACCACTCCGAGATTTCTTTGTTTATTCCATTCGAAGTATCCCTTTTCGTCGGTAGTTGTCGCCAAGACTGGGTTGATCTTGGGTCTGTGAACATGAAGGAGAAATACCTCCGGTTCTGGAGCGGCAAATTTCAGCTCATGAAATTGCTTCACCAACGCTCTGGTGTAATCATTGGCTTGATTGAAGTGCATTCTCAGGTCGTAACCATTGGCCGTAAGCCATTTCCTCCAAGCCCGTGTATAAATATATGAGCTCTCCGGATCATACTGTACAATTGTGGTTTCCTGGAACTTGTTTTCTTTAGTTTCCTCATTAATGTAGTCGAACCCAGCCAACCAGGTGGCACGCTCAACTACGTGGTATGGTTCGTTGAACACATGAAGAGCAGGAACAAACGTGTCACGGTCACCCTCGCCCGGACTGCCCTGGTAGAACATTCTCCAGTAGTGAGTTTCACCATACAAATTGTAGTAGAGAGCCAAGATGAAAGAGCGGTAGTGCTTTCTCTTCGAGAAGACCATCTGTCCAGTTTCCGTGGACACGTGAGCAGGAAGACCATCCAAATCATGGTAATGCACCTTATCTCTGCCCTTTTTAAGGTACTCGATATGATCGTGCCCGTTTTCACAACCTTGTCTCTTCACGGGTTCACCCGCTCTGAAACCTGCGATATCATAATATGTCAGGGAAATGGTTCTCTGCCAAAGGTCAGGCCACAAAAGAAATTCGGTCTCCAAGTATGCCTTGGTATTCAAGAGGAGATCGGGGTTCTTCAAAGGCATGTTATCGGCGTCCAACGCGATCACGTGATCGAAAGACGTGACCAAGAGGCCCAAGATCTTCAACTGGAATTTGGTGATCTTCATTTCCTCCACAAGATCCTCGCCAATCTCGTCCTCGATGACCAAACACTTAAAGTTGAACTTGGCGCCCAAGGTTTCACAAATATGCGAGTCATATTCCTCTCTTGAGTTCATCACAAGTTCGATCGGAAGCTTGGATCCCACATTTCTTACCTGAACAATTGTAACAAGGGCGCCCGCCATGTATGCTCCACCTCCACTGATCACAATACCTTCACCACTGCAGACGTTACTCGGAGGAGAACTAAGCATAAGCAACTTGTCCACAATAGCCGCATGATTCACCGCGAAATCATTAAATCTTTCTTCTCCGAAGACAACACGCGTCAACATCTCTTTATCATAGATTGGAGATGAAGTCGAGAACTGACATCCTTGTAGATCTGGGCCCTGTTCTTCCTTGGTAAGAGGCCCCATTTTAGGTGCATTCTTCTGGATGAGATCCTTCAAAATGAACTTGTACCACGACTTACGAGGGGAAAGTTCGTTGATTTTAGTAGCGACCTTTTGCTTAAGATCCTCTTTTCCAGCCTCTTTCTCGAGGACTTCTTCCAAAGATTCGAGAACAAGCTGCGACTTGAGCAGTTCCTTGTTCTCATTGTAGTAGGTCAGCTTCAACTCGCCCAAATACTCGTAGTTGAGACTACGCATTTTGAAATAATCTTTAGTGGCGTCCTTCGCCATGTCGCCCTTAATCTCCGCCTCGACGGTTTTGCGGAGGGCGAGTTTGTCGAGTTCGATCGCGTCTTTGGAGAGGTTGTCGTGATATTTTTTTCTGAGTTCTTCCCTTAATTCGGCTAAAAGTTCCGCCTTCTTCACCTCAAGCAAATCCTCCTTAAGGGCAAGGGTATACTCGTCGGACATGACTGAGTCGATAGCGCTGTCGAGATTATCTTTGGAATTCACCGGCGTCATAACGCCTTCATGATTCACGGCATATAGAAGATTCAAAAAGATGATTCCCACAAGCACAAGCGCCACGCCTGTTCGGGACGCGAGGATATTGGAAATCATTGCTTATGAAATGTGTTTCTGTATGAGTTTTTCTTGCTCAGAAGGAGAAAGAAAATTGTGTCTTTGTGTCCTTGACGGTGATTGAGTTGTGGATCTTAGGTAAAAGACTTGTGGAAACTCAGGGGACTGACAAAGAACGGATGATATGATTCAACTTATCTCGTACCCTTGTGAAAACCGCGTTGAATGGAGCTCCGTCGAAAAATTTGTGGCAGACCTGGCGTCAGGTGGTACAAAAACGACGATCGCTGGCTGCAGATATGAGATAGGCGTCGCTTTGCGTTAGGCGATGCGTGGGCTCAACTATTCGTAATATTGATGGTTGGACTGTTAGAAAGGATTGATAAACGAGTGTAGTGCCCACAGTTTGAGATCGATATTCTAAAAACTGAAAACGACCAATCGACTAGAGACGAATTAAAAAAAACCGTATATACAAGGGGCCTAAAGAGACAGGCAAAGGAGGAAAAAAAAACCGAGATTAGAGATGCCTGCACAAACTCGGAGTCCTGCGTCTGGTGGCAGCGGGACGTGCAGATTTGTGATGGGCCGCCGGCAGCAATGTCGCACGCGTCGCGATGTCGCCTATTGTGGCCGCCTCAGAGTCCAACAAAGCTTACCTGGTTTTAGATTGAGGCGTGAGAGCGAGCACCGTGGAAGGGGATAAGATTAGCCGGGTGAGCAAAAAGAGAAGCTGGATAGATAAAACAGATTTGGTTTTCGTTCTCTACCTTCTTACTTTTTTTTACGATATGGAGCTATTTCCGCAATTGTGTCCAGGAACCCCTGACAGCGCCCACCACAACGCCCTTAGTTGATTTTGGCCAGGGATTCGCAATCTGTGTCCCACTGCGTTATCCTCCCAGAGTTGCAAGATTGACATTTTAGCTTTGTAGTGGAGCCATTACACACAGTCCTATCGCGCCATGCGGGCGATTTTATTACCGTGGTTTTGCACACGGACAAGATACGCCCAGCGCGAAATGTGGCGTGTTTAAGGATTCAAGATTGATTCTGGTGTGGTGAAAACAGAAGTTGATACTCTTATTTTGTTGTTCTCTCCTCTCAGGGAAACAGAGACAAGATGTGTATGATAATTCCTAGTATTTCCTAGAAGATGTCACAAGTCAGACAGCGCAGTTGACAGCACCACATCTTTTATTGGTACTGCACCGGCCCCCGTGTCAGTACGCGTTCAGCCTAGGGATCTAGGGATCTAGGGATCTATGCGTTCTCCCTCAGCCGCGTCTTTTGGCTCGTCGTTTATCAGATTTTGTTTCAAATTTCATTCCAGTTTATTTTTTTAAGCTACGGCGCCGGTGAATGAGCGTTGAAATCAGTCTTATCAATGCGTTTTTAACTAGTAATACAACTCTCTTGACCGCCCTGTTGCACGCAATTGTGTCACCGTTGGCCGCTATCACGTGGCCATGATTTATCAGATTTGTTCACCCATCGCTTGGCTGGGCTCCTTCCTATGCGCTTCACTATGATACTAGAACTGCATACGGAGATATAATCCCACAATGCTTTTGCTTGGTAGCACACAACCATAGCCACAGGTGCGAATACAGAGATAGGGTGATGGACAAGTTCCAAAGTGTGATACGACTGATTCACTAATTTCTGGCCTTTGGCCAGATGCATCTTTCATTTGTTGAAAGCTGCTCGCCAGACGCCACGGTTCTCAGATCCAGTAAAGCTTATTTTCAGACTCTTGGGAGTTAAAATCGCGTTCATACACTCTGCCCCCTAATCTCCTACATTTGCACACTCTCTTAGTATCTGACAGACCCAGGTCATGTGATTTTGAAATTTGCAATATTGGAATGTTGGAGAATGGTTCGGTATGGGATGAGCTCGAGGTGCTACTCTATTTGGTAGACTTGTAGAGAGGACGTGAAACAAATGTCTTTTGTTGCTTCTTTACTGTGAACTAAGTTTTCTTCATCTGGTATCACGATATTCTGCACTTTGTTCCAAGAGACTCGCACTCCAATTGCGAATGCTGATTCCGGCCAGCATCCAAACCAGAGCGCCCAGAAATACTCAAACCTCTGGGTTCAGGGTCAATCCAACTTGATACGTTCATCAATGTTGTGATCCCACGCTTCAGATCATATTTTTGCTGGAAGTGAAAAACAAGATTTATATCTTTTATGACGAAAATCATGAAAAAAGTGTAGAAAAGACTTGATTGTAAATATGATACGAAATTCTTCCTGTGGTATCATTGACTTGAACTTAACGGGTGTCAGCCAAATTGAAACGAACAAACATCTTTAGAATGAGAGAAATCAAATATCTAAGCCAGATGGTGATTTTTCTGAGTATTGTGCTCTATATTCAAAATTTATCACCTAAGTGTATAAACTGACCTTTCACGCATGTGTATCCTTGAATTGAGGCGCTCTGTTTGGACAGGTTTTATGTATACCTGTGTTGTTTTTGGGCTACGAAGGTAACTTTCGAGCTCCTCTTTAATCGATTTATCTATCGGAAAAAAATAGACAATTCAGAGTCTGAAGAACTAGGATATGCGGGTCCAGGAATCCCTTTTGCAACCGTGCCTCAAGCCCTGGGGTAATTACTCCGGGTTTATGGTTGATAATCACGCGTCCAGCGTCATTGACCAAACGAAAATACGTTACTACCAATTTTTGAAAAGCATCTAAACTAAATGTTTCAGAAAGAGCCAAATTGAAAGATTTTAAATCCCAGAAGTTTGCAAGCATGTTTGAGAATCAATTTTACTAAAAATCTCGCCTCCACAAACGTGGCGCTGCAAACCGCGCGAGTTCTTACCGGTTAGCAGAAAATCGCGACAACTAAGCCGATGGCAACATCCAATTTCCGAATAGACCAGTTCGAAACTGCAAAAGTTTCTTAACCCAATACATAATAATCATACTCATATATGCCAGTTGACTTTATCATTGAAAAATCCGAGGCTCTTCCGGCATTCTCCGATAAATGTGTCCTTCCTCCGTCGCTTCTAGCAGAGGCGCTTGAGTCACATGACTCATTGCCACATCCCATGGTTTTCAAGCTAAACAACGAGATTCTTATTGGTGTGAGGGAGTTCACGGCGCCAGAGAACACGATACTCGTTCCAGAAGAAATCTGGTCAAAACTACTGTCGAAAATTGCTACATGTCAGTTGCAAACTGAACTACCCAAGGCAACAACCTTGCGCATTCGTCCAGCACAATTCTACCCACATGTGACCAGCTGGAAATACTATTTGGAGTTCTTTTTGAGTAAGAACTACACCACTCTCTCTGAGAACCAGCGTTTTACCTATTCAGATAAAGTTGCAGGGGTAGTTGTGGAGCTTATCGTCGATGCGGCCAATGCTCCTTCGGTGGTGGTAGTCGATACAGATATTGCGCTTGATATGGTGCCTCTAAATGATATCATGGCAGCTCAGCAGTTACAGCAGGAGGCAGACATGTTCAAGTACGAGGAAATTCTGGAAATCGAGTCAAACGTCAGTCTTGAAGTTGAACCTTTCAACAAAACCACGCATCCTCTTATGTACAAAGTGAATCTACTCCGATTTCGCGAACACACGGTCATTTCCATGACCATAAAAGAAGATTTTCCCAATTGCGATTTTGTTTGCGGCCTCGGCAAATTACTATCTTTGGAGAGCTTTATGTGGAGCACTTTGTCACAAGATTCTGAAAAGAACGGCCGGAAACACGTGATCATCGATATGAAATCTGACTTTATAACAAACGCACGAATCAAAAGTGGTGATTCGGAAGAACTTTGGCTCTACTTGGTCCCTTTTTCATGGGAGCACAACGCGAATGTAAATATCGAGGTTTCCGACTCCATCCCAATAGACCTGACGACAGCAAGCACTGAAGATCCGCCAGAAAAGGCGAAATGCAGCAATTGTCAGAGCTATATTGACAAGAACAAACTATCTTTACATGAAGCATTCTGTGCCCGGCATAACGTGCGGTGCTCATGTGGAGAGGTCTTCTCGAAAGAGATCCCAACCACGCATTGGCATTGTGACAAGTGTGAAAATGTGCATGGGGAGTCGGCTCTTTTTAGATTCAAGCACGAGAAGCTCTACCACAATCAGCCATATGTGTGTGATAAGTGTGATAATGGCACGGAATTCAACACATTCCTCGAGCTCGCGCAAGTTCACAAAGCTGGAAATTGTGCTTCGAGACTACACGAATGTCAGTTCTGCCATTTGATAGTACCTCAAGGTGAATCCACAGTCGAAGATAGATTTCTCGGCTTGACACATCACGAAAATGACTGCGGCAACAAAACTGCCGAGTGCTTCCAGTGCGGAAAAGTGCTCCGAAACAAGGATCTTGCTAGCCACATGAAAATTCACGAGTTGGTGAAAGCGAAGAAAAACGCCGAGGTGTTTCCGAAATGTTCAAACACTCAATGTGTGAACGCTTTGCAACCGGAAGGAAACCCCTTGATGTTATGCGAACCTTGTTATGGCCCTCTTTACTTGGGTATCTACGATCCAAACAATATGAAATTGCAGCTGCGGATTGAAAGAAAGTATGTGCTTCAGTTGACCAAAGGGTGTGGGAATGTGTGGTGTCAAAACAAGGAGTGCGCTAATGGTAACGAAAAACTAGATCTAAAAGATGCGTTGGCGCGTGTAAAAAGTGTCCTACTTCCTCACATTGTCTCTCCAAGTCTTCCTGTTAATTCTGGCCACAGTTTGGCAGAGTTGAACATGTTCTGGTTTTGCGTAAGCGAAAATGTACAAAAGAAAAAGAACTTCGTGGATGGTTTGCTACTACAGGCGCAATACCAAGAGAATATGATCTACAAGGCCGTTGCAGCTCAGGGCATCGATGGTGCACAGAGCTGGCTCATACAAAATACTGCGTAATCAAACGAAATGAAAATATGCGGGTATATGTTGCTTGAGAAACTTAAGATGTACTTTGAGTCGTTCGTGTGCTTTGTGCTTAAAAAGTTGAGGTTGGTCGTCATCGCCTGTTTAACAATGTAACTAGAGATCTTACCCGAGGCATTAATAAAACTCCTACCGACAGTGGAAAAAACGGAGAACAGCTTCAGAGTGCTACGATTCGGAAACTTCTATCTCTTAGTAAGTTAAAGCATTAGTGAGATTTGTAACCAGATCGATTTTTTTTCCTTATGTAATAGTTAGATCTAGGCTATGAGAGCTAAGTGCTCGAAATATTATTGTCGGTTGTGACAGTATTGAAGAGCCAGATAAGCAAAATTGAAAGTTACCAATTTCTTTATCTAGGCCCGATATCTAAAGGATGACGTTGCTTTTTCAATTGCGGTGGCAACCGCGACATTCACACTTGTGCACTCGCGTTATCTTATCAGCAAATGTGGGTCAGATAAGGCGCGGAGTCCTATAGTGCATGATTATGAATTACGCTTACCCCTCGCGAGCTCTTTCACAGGTAGTTGTTAATGACAAATTAAAGATTTTGAAGTGGCAAGCTACATGCCTAGTTTGTCAATCTCCTAACTTGTGGTTTTGAGGCGTAGTCGGTGATGTTTTCAAGATCGCATGGAGAAATACTCAATAATACCACAAGCGATTGGTTCACAACTAGGCCAACAAACTATTTTTGAATCAAGGACACAACTGCAGAGAACTGATCTCGAAGCGGGGAACTCGGAATTCCTTCGAACATGGTGCTTTTCATCTTCTCTTAACAAAAAAAAATCTTTTCTTAGATACAACAGATAGTAATACCAGTAATCAGTGTATCATGAACGACCCACAGTGAAAAAGCTTCCATTGTGAACGGCCACTTTCATCTCATTGTTCTTCTAAGTTCTAACTAAGCCAAGTTGTACTATGCCCGAGAGCGCATGTGGATTTAATGTAGTTGAAATTAATAGAGGATACAACGAGCACGTCACGATAAGGCAAAATAATTTAAAAGCCTTAATCTCACAATAGGGGAAATGCCATATCTCCGAGTTACGTGTTGTTTGCAGTTCCAGGCTGGACCCGAAGTCACAGGCAAATTGACCATGGTGGCGCAAGTGACGTAATGGTTATTGTGAGCATTGAAATCAGACAGCCAACTGTGATTAGCCAATCAAGATATACAAAAGAAGACCTCAAATCTTGGAGATCGAGCCGATTTGGTAAAAGAATATTTCATCAAGTATCACATAGATCAAAATAAACTTTCCAAAATATTGCATCTTGCTCACCCATAGCATGTTTCATTTTCCCAGGAAACAATCCAGCCACACCTTTCCATTGCCGAGCCCGCACCAGTCCATACATGCAGGACAATGTCGTTTGAGGTCACCCCCAGGCAACTCCAGGTTATATAAAGCGCATATCGCGTCGCGCCACCCTATCTATCTTTTTCTGGTAGAGACTCCTGTTTTGCTTCTTTTTCTATCTGTGAAAGGAATTCTTCAGTCTCACAACACAACCCCTCTTCCGTTTAACCAAACTATCCATCTTTGGCTATTTTAAATATCTCGAATACTTGATTCTTGTGGTTTTGTGGCAATAGTAACGCCCTGAGCAATCCCCACCAATCCCCACTGACTCCCATCAATCCCGCTCATTCTCCTTCACTTTTCTAACTCTAGAAAAATAGAATGTTGCTTTCCCGCTCAGTGGCGCTTTCCATCTTGGCGTCTCTTGGTGCAAACGCATTGATCATTCCCAATGTTGGTGACGTTATCCAAACTTTCAAAGGCACGGGTCTTCAAGACTTGAAACAAGCGGTCGGCGAGTCTGCCAAGCATTTGAGTGGAGCCGCCAGCTCGTTGGTTCATGCTGGAGCCGCCCATTTCGCCGAATTCGAGCAGAAGATTGCCCACAGCTTATCGGCTCCGTTTTTGGACAACGAGCGCAACGTCATTGCCCACAAGTACATTGTCGTTTTTAAGACGGATGTACATGAGAACATGGCTCTGTTCCACAGAGAGTGGATTTCCGAGAAGCACGCCCAAGATTTCGGCAACATCGACGCCTCCGACTCCTTCCACGCCGCCATCAAGGGCGCCAACGTTGCGGGCGGTATCTCCGACGTGTTCGATGTTGCAGACACCTTGAAAGGATACTCCGGGTACTTCTTGGACTCCACGCTTGACTGGATCCGCAAAGACCCCGCCGTTGCCTTTGTGGAGAAGGATTCCATGGTGTACGCGAGCGAGTTCGACACCCAGAAGAGCGCTCCTTGGGGCTTGGCGCGTATCTCGCACCGTAGTCCCCTTTCCTTGGGCAACTTTAATCAGTACGTCTACGATAACGAGGGAGGCGAGGGTGTCACTGCTTACGTCATCGATACCGGTGTGTATGTCGACCATAAACAGTTTGAGGGCAGAGCCAAGTGGGGTAAAACCATCCCTCAAGGCGACTCCGACACTGATGGTAACGGCCACGGCACTCACTGTGCAGGTACGATTGCCTCAAGAGACTACGGTGTTGCCAAGAAAGCCGAGGTTGTCGGTATCAAAGTGTTGAGATCCAACGGGTCCGGGTCGATGTCCGATGTCTTGAAGGGTGTTGAGTTTGCCGCCCAGTCTCACCAAGCCGCCGTCAAGGCCAAGAAGAAGGGCTTCAAGGGTTCTACCGCCAACATGTCCTTAGGCGGAGGCAAGTCTCCTGCGCTTGACTTGGCCGTCAACGCTGCCGTCAAGGCAGGTATCCACTTTGCTGTTGCCGCCGGAAACGAGAACCAGGATGCTGCCAACACCTCGCCTGCCTCGGCCGAGTTAGCCATCACCGTTGGTGCCTCGACCATCTCTGATGCGAGGGCTTACTTCTCGAACTACGGAAGCACCGTTGACATCTTTGCCCCCGGCCTCAACATTCTCAGTACCTACATTGGCTCCGAGACAGCTACGGCCACGTTGAGTGGAACTTCCATGGCCTCGCCACATATCTGTGGCTTGTTGACCTACTACCTTTCTTTGCAACCCGGAGCTGGCTCCGAGTTCTTTGTCTCCGACCAAGGCATCTCGACCTCTCAGTTGAAAAAGAACTTGGTCAGCTTCGGCACTGCTGGAAAGTTGACCGATCTCCCCGACGACGGCACTCCAAACTTGTTGGCTTTCAACGGTGCAGGACACAACTTGACTGACTTCTGGGCAGGAACCGCCTCTCAAGAGGAGGAGCATATGCCAGCTGGCGAATTTTCTGCCAAGCTTGACGCCCTCTTGGGCGAAGTCAACGGCGTGACCAAGGAATTGGCCGAGGACGTCAAGAAGTTGGTGGCCGGAATCATCAAGGAGTAGGATCTCTCCTCTTGACTGAGTAGGGGTCTAGGCCTACATAACCTATTGCGCGCGTGCGCTGACTAAGATTGAAATATACAAGTATAATAAAGATTTGCTATGAAATGATTGTGAAATAAAGTTGTTTTTAAAATACTCCCTTTCACTCTAGATTTTCCGTGAAGATGCATTTTCTTCTTCCCTAAATACACCTCACAAAATGGAAGGCCAATCGGTCTGTTTCTGGTATATAAGCTGTTTGTATGCCGGATATTTGCCATTGTCTCGATCACTAATTACGCTCGCCACAGTCTCAGACTACATGGCGTTGACCTTATTGTGACTGACATTTCTCCACACTGAAGCACACGAGCTTATCTATTCTACCACCACAACACAAAACACCCATAGGAAAACATAAATTTTTACAAAACCATTCATAATGTCAACTCCCGCTAAAAGAAGACTCATGAGAGATTTCAAGCGCATGCAACTGGACGCTCCAAGTGGCGTATCGGCGCTGCCTGTGCCTGATAACGTGATGTCGTGGAATGCAGTAATCATCGGGCCAGCGGAAACGCCATTTGAAGACGGCACCTTTCGTTTGGGTTTGCAGTTCGACGAGCAGTACCCAAACAAGCCGCCTCTGGTGAAGTTTTTGAGTGAAATGTTCCACCCAAATGTTTACGCAAGTGGCGAGTTGTGTCTAGATATCTTGCAAAACCGCTGGTCGCCCACGTACGATGTGTCGAGCATTTTGACGTCGATCCAGTCTTTGCTCAACGATCCAAATATCTCATCTCCCGCGAACGTGGAGGCGGCTAATTTGTACAAGGATCACCGCTCACAGTATATCAAGAGAGTGAGAGAAACCGTCGAAAATAGTTGGAACGAGGACGACGATGATGATGATAGCGACGACGACGATGAAGATATGGAGGATAGCGAATGAGAGGGTAGAGCTTTTCAAGAAGGAGAGATTTAATAGGCGTGTTGTGTTGTTTGACCTATTGAGTACATAGCTGAATCTTCAGTCTTGATCTTCCAGTAGACCATTGTTATTGAGATTTGAAAGGCAATGATCTGATGGTCAATTTGGCCCATAGGTTTCCCGCTCGATACGTGATCAGAATATGGCAGCCATTAGGTTGGCTTAGAGGCGTGTTAGTCTATATACAATGAAGTTTGGGTAATGAATGCACCAGTGTAGATTTAAGTACTTGTCCGTTATTGATCAAGAAAGAGAACGAGTAGAATCAGATGAAAACTCTAGCATTTCTCTATCCTTCTTAGTGCTTACTTCAACCAAAGGTAATACCACTTACGAGCATTTGCCTTCGCTATCTGTGCTTCCCTTGCCAATTCAAGCTCCCGTTTTTCTTTTTCTCTTTGTTCCGCAAATTTGTCAACAGCAATGTACTCTATTGGTTTGCCCTCCTCGCCCACCTTCTTGTCCCTCGCTAAAGCAAAAACAATGACAAAAATAGTGATGTAAATAAATGTCTTGGTCACGGGGTCCATTTTCTTGATGTCAAACTGAGCTTTTCTCACCTCTGTCTCCGCAAGGTACACTGGATCGAGCTTTTTGATTTTATCTGAGGACTTAGGCGTTGTGGTTCTGATTTGAGAGGGAACTTTAAACGGTAAGTCCCATGGGGCATCAAGCGAGTTCCAGTTCTCAAACTTCTCCCTAACGCCCCAATTTCCGTATGCAATGTAGTAGCCGAGCTTTTTATCGTTCTCTGTCAACTTGGCCCATTTTTTATCGTACTTTTCCTGGAGCTCCTTGACGACTTGGCCCTGGTGGATCACGTTCAACGAGCCAAATACAGACGGGTTCTCAAATATAGGCGCAGTGTCGATCGGCTGCATGGCGTCGTCGTTCCCCGATGAGAAAAGCGATCCTACATCTTTCAAAGAATTCATAGCGAGTTTTGCAGCCTCGAGTTTGGCCTCCTGCGGCGTGAGCTTCTTGCCGTTGACCTGGGGTCCAGAAATGTCCTCCTGTAGTTTTTGAAGAGCACGATGAGTTGTGAAAAATGTCCGTACGTTCCTGGGAAAGAGCTGCTTGGAAAAGCTTTCCTTATAAAGCTCCCTTCGGAGCATTGGGGTAGTTCTCAAGATTTTCATGTTTGGCCGGCTTCAGAAGAAAAGGTGTGGTGGAATATCGGTGGTGTTGAGTTTCTGCGATGCTCGGATATTGGGGTAGCTAGATAAGTGCGACTCTCCTCATACTGGGAAAATCAGGGAGATTTCACAATTAAGAGGAAGTATGGTATAAATTACATTAGTGTGTTTTGTTTTCTTTGATAGATACAGTGATTGAAGAGAAGCCCGAAAGTTACTTTTTTAACCCAGAAACTGTACAGCTATACCTAAAACCTCTAATGCAACTCGAGGTCACATCTAATGAATTATTTATGATTCCGATCTGGCCTCAACGTTGTGTTGAAATTGAATTTGTCAACACAAGCAAAATATATTTCGAAATGTAAAACACATATAGTCATGAAAATGTTGATTTGAATTAATGGAAACTATATTAATAAAATCGACGGCCGTCCTTAGCACCTCGCTCGGAAGGCATTTCGCAACTGTTGCGACGGTCAGTCTCACATCGAATGCAAGGTGGATTGATAATAATATGTCCTCATAACTGGAAACAGAGTAGACAACGGGCAAGGTGAGGGGGAAAAAAGTGGTATGAGAGCATTGATGCGCGTATCTAGAATTGCAGCCACCTCCTTTTGCAAGGTACGAGAACTAGGGAGAAGTGAATGGCATGTTGAGGTTGTTCCATTCTATATTGAGTAAAGCGGTGCCAGCGCCGCAAAACAGTTTATCATCTACGTCGTATGCTACACATGATGGTATACATTTTCAGCATGGCCAGTAAGATTTGGAAATTTAGCTGTCCACAAATAGGAGGTAGTTCTCTTCCTTTGAGGAGGTAGTTTTCTTCCTCTAAGGAGGAAGACGACAAAACGAAGTCAAACTGAAATTCAGAATATTATGTGGTCCTATTCCAGCCACATCTCTCCATCTAAACAATTCGATTCATGAATTTGCCCACTGCGATCATCGGCGCACATACTGCTTTCACTGCCATGCATAATGCATCAATGAGGAGGGACAACTCATATAAGATCCACATGAAGATAAAAAGTTCAATGAGAATAACAAAAGTTTGTGTTCGTGGAAAGTTCTCTGCGACAACATCTATTGGAGCGAAAAGGATTTTCATTATCCTGATATTCTTTATCAACCTGTTGACATTGGAGATGATAATGGTGGGTGTGCCCTGGTGCATGTTTGATGTAGTCATTTGGGTAGTCCCTGAGTTGTGGATTTGATCCTGGTCATAATTCTCAATTTCTTGGCTGTACATGTACGCGTCCTCAATGTCAGACTCTTCCTCGTTTTCGGGCATTGCGGAATTGTATTCATATTTTGCCAAATTCTTCTGTCTCACCGCTGGCTGGTTCCATTTCTGCAAGAAGCCTTTATATTTCTTCTCCATTTTCTTTAAGCGTTTATCACTATTAGATCTTGGAGCACGACTTTTTGCCATTTCGCTCATTTCACCGTCTTCCCGAACTTCTGTGATTTTGTTTTCACTGGAATCTTCTGAATCATCCGTGTTTTGGTATACGAGCCACGAGAGAGCATACGTCCACATAGGACTGAAGCCAGCATTTTTTGGCAGAAAACCTGAAGTTTCTACTAGACTCTCTGATGAATAATCAGGATCTTGTGTCGTATATTTGCTCCCCTTGCTCTTCTCAGCATCAAGTATTGCAGACTTCTTGGGATTCTTCCATCTTCCGTTTAGTCTTTTCTTTGAGTCAGGGGATCTAGAACGATCTTCCTTTGTGTTCAAAATATTGTGTGATGGATGTCCCCTAACCATCCCCAGATCATTTTGGCTTAAAAAGCAATCAGAGGTATACGCGTCATACAACTCAGGCTCCTCATACCCGCTCAAAAACGCTAAACTTCTGGGCTCTTCATGCAGTACGTTTTGGCTATAATCATACTGGGTATATTCCCTTCCGGAGACCTTATTTTTCATCAGTTTGAAAGCGTGTGTGACTTTTTGTCTCTTGCTAAGGTCTGCCTTACTGGGTTCATTGAACACAACGTCCATAGGGTTTAATCTTTCTTCTTCATCCTTGGGAAACACTTCCTTGAATGTTTTATGGGTGTACATTGTCGGCTTGAACACTTGAGCTGCCTCGTAATGTTTTTGCTGGTCGATGTAGAAGCCCGAGAACTGTTGATCTTGGGGAACAGATGGTGCATATAAGGAAGTATCGTCACCCTCAAAACAGGAGTCTATTTCGAGATCGTGATCGGCTTTGTGTTTGAAAAGCAGCCATAATGGTCTGTAATAACCCTCTGGGGCTCTTGTTGTATTTTTTGAATGTGCAACATGTGAACATGGGCCATAGTAGTCATAATAGTTGACATGCTGCTTTGAGCCAGAACGGCCTTTTTGCTTTGTGGTCAAGTAATTTAGTTCTGCCGGTGTGATCTCGCTTATAAGGTCGTCTTGGCCATTCAGGGGTCTTGATAGATTTTGAAATACTGATTGCTCTTCGATTTCTGGCAGCCTGGTGCGTTTATTTCTCACTCGTTCCTTCATTATTTGTGATCTCGGAACTCGCGATGAACAAGGCAGCAATCTTGTGGATTTGTTTTGGCGATCATATCTATCCTGGAGATATTCGGAAGTGTAGTAAGCATCCTTGGAGACGTTCATCTTGTGCTGTTTTGAGGCTTCTTATCAAAACAAAAATAAAAAGTTAGAATTGTAGTTAATTCGAACTGTGGAAATATTGAACACGTCCGATAAGGGGATGGAGTTAATTTGATCGTGGATAGAGCAGAGTAATGAAGGTAGTCAGTAAAGCTTGTCGGGATGATGATGGTTCATAGATTCGTGCTTGTTCTGATGGTGTCGCCCAATTAGGCAATGTAATTGATCTGGGTGGCTGGTCTGACCTGCAGATCACTTCGCAAACTATTGTTGGATAGAGGGCGGGCATGCTCATACTCATAGCACACAACGGTGGAGATGTGCAGGACAACGGGCTGTTGTAATTTCACCGTGGTTCCTGCAGAGAACTCAAGTTCATAATTAATCTTCTCCTAAAAGGGAAAGTATACCTTATTATCGAAATCAACCTAACGCACGTCTCGAGCACGACTAACATAAGTCTGCTCATTAGAAACGGCGGAAACAGAAAGGGATTCTGTCGACATAGTTGGTAAAGTTTAACACAAAGAATAGAGAGATCAGAGACTAGAGTAAAATGCTTATCAGCTTGCTTAATCTCCAAACCAGAAGATCAGGAAATAAGCTAGCCTT